>SMSQ01013143.1:8204-30975 GCA_019453375.1 Ctenoplectra terminalis | reverse complement strand
AAGTTTTCACAGTAGTCCTTTGAAACTTAAAAAAGTTCGCCAGTGCATGAGTGTTTTATCTCTGTAATTTTTAATACTAGTTTTATTTTGTCAATAAAGAGGTAATTTGAGTTCATCGTTCGGTGTTTGTATTATCATAAGTTTCTTACATCCGCACAACGTTTTTAAATTCGTAACTGGCCCGTTGTAAAGAGAAGGGTTGCTCGTCACTGCTGAAAACCTTACCCTTAAAAGAAATGAACATTGGTGAACAGAGTCAACGAGACTTCGCGTCGGCACCCGAGGGTTAATTATAATGTAACGTTAACGGATTCACTCGCGAAAGATATTTCGTGAGAATAGATGAAATGTAGGAAAAGCTTACGTCAGAAATACCATAGAAATTCCTGCTGCGCGAAATGAAGCTTTAAATGAATAGAATAGAAATCGGGCGTGTATAACTGAAAGCGAGGCACGATGTATGATTCATAGTTTCCATCAAGTTCATCGGGGGGGAAGAATTGAAAATTAGAATTTCATTCGTCAGCCTGCTGGTCGGAACATTGTATGTATAAAAGATGTTTGCAGAAAACCAATTGAGCGACGAAGTAGAACGAAGGCTTCGATGAATTTTAAGCGAGAGAAAAAAAAAGTGTACTGGAATTCAGTGGTAAAATTAATTTCGTTCTTTGCAAAATCTCTGCCGGACGAACTGTACGGTGAAATTAAATTAAAGGGAAAGAAGGTGGCCTATTATAGAGACAACGCGGTGGAATTGTAATTCGTAACACGAAATTTTGGCTTGGAAAAAATAGAATTCGTATTGGTTCATCGATTGAAACTTTTATTTTTGTATTTATTATAAATTACGGTTGGAAATAGCTGTTTTTCTTGGTATTTAAAAATGAATTATCTCTTTTATATTTATTACAAATTACGGTTGGAAATAACCGTTTTTTTTTTGGTATTTAAAAATTAATTATGTCTTTTATATTTATTATAAATTACGGTTGGAAATAGCCGTTTCTCTTGATGTTTAAAAATGAATTACCTCGGAGTGCGATATACTAAGATATTTTTGTATTAAAAAGTTAGATAGAAAAGTTAAGTTTTCAATATGAAACAATGTAGTAAGAATTTGCATATTAAGCATTTCATGATTCAATAATTTAATAAGAGTTCTAGAAAACTTAGGTATTTAGGAAAAGAATTACGGAACTAGGTTTCTGTTACATTCGCCGATTTTATTCGTTTTTCAACTTTGCTCGTTTTACTTAATTCTCATTGTTTAAAAATTGTTATTTTAAGGAATTAGACTTTCTGCTCTAAAAGTATCCTTTCATTGAGAATTTATTTCGATGATACAAACAACTTTTTGTTGGAAAATATATTTGTTAACGACAAAGACATACAGTACCGGATAAATGAATTGGGACACAGGTTTTACTGTTTGTTTGTTGTCAGGATAACGTCGCCAACTTATGTCATATTTTTTCACCATTTTTTTAAATATATATTTTATATTGAAATTTGTTAGATTTAATTTTCTACAAGCATTTTAATCGAGTTAATCTTAATACACTGAATCATTTAAGTATATTCAGGTCCGGTACTGTATACAAAAGATAGACAAATATTTTTCAATTTTTTAACCATGAAGTGCATTCTTTGATGGTGTATCTACATTAATCATGATAAATAAATTCCTGAAATTTATCCAATGGAGCAGTAAATAATACTAAATTGTCTATCAACTGACGTAGTATTTCTTTTTTCTTTTTAATGTGACAAATATGTAGCTATTTATCTACTTATAACTCGAGCAAAAATTAAAACAGTGTGGTATGTTGTCAATTTCAACATATTTCTCTTTTAAAATACAAGCTTAAAAGATACCACTATAATTAACAAACAAATGAAAAAAAAAAAATAGCGTTTTTATTACGAAATAAATTCCCAAATAAGCATGTAACAAATATGTAGCTATTTATCTACTTATAACTCGAGCAAAAATTAAAATACTGTGATATGCTATCAGTTTAAACATATTTTTCTTTTAAAATACAAGCTTAAAAGATCCCACTATAATTAACAAAAAAAAAAAGAAAAAAAATAGCGTTTTTATTACAAAATAAATTCTCAAAAAAGCAATACTTCTTGGACAAGCTACTTCCGTACAATTTAAAATTACAGGCAATTTACATTTGAAATCGCAATAACGACGTGCCACAATTTCCTTACAAAAATATTATTTCAGCGTCAAAAGTTAATTTATATTATCTTGTTATAATTCCCTCGGTGGCGTTATATCGATATCGTATTTCTGGTCGCTGAATATTCTCCGAGCAGAAATTCCCATTTCCCTCGTGGAAAAGCTCTCGTTTGGTGCGCGGTTCCGGCAGCGTGTGAACACGCCCTTAGCCTTGTCGCCTCGTGACTCTCATGTGAGTTCCATACGTGAATAAGCGACCGCCGTGCTCGAGAACTATGCCAACTGCCAACTATTATGTAATGCGTCGCGTCTTCTTCGCCCATTTCTCCCACTTCTCGTTCGTGTATTCTGCTTCTCGCCTCTGCGCTCGTGTTTCCTGAACCGCGTGCACCTCCGCCTTGACATTCCGCAGAGAATTCCACGACAGGTGTCTAAATACGGTTCCCCATTAAAAGTTGGCACTCGGTTGGATGTAGGGTGGTGAGCGGTGTCATTTGCGAAATTATTAGAAAAGACTAGCCACGAAAGGAAGATGAAATGTCACGCGCGATTTTATTCAACCAAACATTGATAGTTAACCCGTTGCGTTTCTAAAATTTTTTAAGTTTTATAAGATTATTGTGAAAACTTGGTGCTGTTTTGCGAAGAGAAAAAGAAATTGTAAATGTTTGTGACTTTTTACTTATTTGGTTAGTTTTCTGTGTTTAAGGAAAGAATGAAAAATTTAACTGGAAACTTAATCTTTGAAGAAAATTACACGTGTCGTCGAGTGTTATGAAGGGCTGCAGAGAGTTATTATGAACCTTTGCAACCCTTTGTAACTTTATAACCCTTTGTAACACTTGGAGATACGTAATTTTCTGCAAAGATTAAGTTTCTAGCTAAATTTTGTATTTTTTCTTTATCTTGAAACGCAGAAAATTAACCAAATAAATAAAAAGTCATAAATATTTGTAATTTTCTTTTTATCGATTAACCCTGTTGCAAACCTTTGTAACACTTGGCGATACGTAATTTTCTTCAAAGATTAAGTTTCTAGCTAAATTTTATATTTTTTCTTTATCTTGAAACGCAGAAAATTAATCAAATAAATAAAAAGTCACAAGTAAACGCAAAAATTAAATTCCAGAAAATTATTTACCGTATTGTTTACTGTATACCATGTTAAACAAGTAAACGAAAAAATTAAATTCCAGAAAATTATTTGCTGTATTATTTACCGTATACCATGTTAAACAGGTAAACGCAAAAATTAAATTCCAAGAAATTGTTTACCGTATTGTTTACCGTATACCATGTTAAACAAGTAAACGCAAAAATTAAATTCCAGAAAATTATTTACCGTATTGTTTACTGTATACCATGTTAAACAAGTAAACGCAAAAATTAAATTCCAGAAAATTATTTACTCTATTGTTTACTGTATACCATGTTAAACGAGTAAACGCAAATATTAAATTCCAAGAAATTGTTTAATGTATTGTTTACCGTGTACCATGTTAAACAAATAAACGCAAAAATTAAATTCCAAGAAATTGTTTAATGTATTGTTTACTGTATTTATGTAGAAGTGAATTTAATTTCGTGTCACATAGAACAAAAGAGCACAACATGGTTAACAGTCGAGAAGAATACACGTATAATTAATCGTTTCTTCTGTTTAACATTCCATCGTCGTACTGTATTACAATCAATCGCGCGAATAGATGCATCAAACCAATATTTGCAGCTTTGAATCGAATTAAAGAGTTACAAAAGCTACATTATATACCTGTAAGCTACATTCGTTACTCCGAATGTTTGCGATTGGCAGTTTGTACCGTCGAATTGAATAGGAATTAAACGACGGCTGTATCGAGACCGCTTGATACCGCACAGAAGTTTATTTTCGCGATACGTTTCGAATCGCAAATTTGTACACCCACGATCCTCGATAAATAGAAGAAGCAGCATTGTCTCGAGGCCGACACTCTGTATTCACTGTGCACGAAGCGTAACAAGTATTTGCTCTCTTGTAATGACTCAACATCGTTTGCAGAACATAAATTATTTTCGTCGTTCCTGCTTCATTCGTTCGAACGATAAGAAAAAATTATTATTTAAAAATAAGCGATAATCGACGTCGTAAAACTCTGAAATTCAGAATGAAAGGTTCCAAAGAATCAGGGAGCTTTTCACGCTTTTTATATTTACTGTAGAATTTTATTGGGTTTCTTTTTAAATTAAAGATATCGCGGTCTTAGCAATCTTGTTTCGCAATTGATTTTATACAGAATCGTATAAGAATAGAATAATAAAACTAGGAAAAAAGTGGTTAATCGGTGACGCAAAAGCTACGGTTTGTATTGGAACATGAACTGTCGGTGAGTCACAGATATGGCATCGCGATTCTTCTAAATTGCCGGATATAAATCCTTCGCGTGTAAGAGAATTATTTGGTAGGACAGAGTACGATCTTATCTACGAAATTCCTAAGATTTATTTCGGCAGAGATTTTGCAGTCTTTAATTATAATAGGATTATTTTTGTGATGGAAGAAAGAAATACTAAATATTCAAAAATAATTGGAATTCAGCAAATTTAAAAAGATTAAATTGTGAGCACGTTTTGAAATCTTTGACCATCTCAGATAAATACTCAGAAATTTTATTTTCACAAGCTATTTATTGATCAAAATAATTATTTCGGCGGAGACCTTGTAGTCTTCAATTATAATAGGATTATTTTTGTGATGAAAAAAAATAAATACTAAATATTCAAAGATAATTGGAACTCAGCAAATTTAAAGGGATTAAATTGTGAGCACGTTTTGAAATCTTGGACCATTTCAAATAAATACTCACAAATTTTTTATTGATAAGAATAATTATAAATGTGTAATGAGCGAAGAAAGAGTACGAAAATTTATTTTTGAAAATATAACTGAAAATATAATTCGAACTCGTCAAATTTAAAGGGATTAAATTGTGAGCACGTTTAGAAATCTTGTACCATCTCAGATAAATACTCAGAAATTTTATTTTCACAAGTTATTTATTGATAAAAATAATTATGAACGTATAATGAGCGAAGAAAGTGTATGAAAATTTATTTGTGAAAATATAATTCGAACTCATCAAATTTAAAGGGATTAAATTGTGAGCACGTTTAGAAATTTTGTATCATGTCAGATAAATACTCAGAAATTTTATTTTCACAAGTTATTTATTAATGAAAATAATTATAAACGTATAATGAGCGAAGAAACTACACAAAAATTTATTTGTGAAAATATAATTCGAACTCATCAAATTTAAAGGGATTAAATTGTAACCACGTTTACAAATCTTGTACGATCTTAGATCATGATTTAATACTATAAACACAGGTACATTGCATAATAAATACTCGCAACTTTTATTTTCACAAGTTATTTATTAATCAAAACAAATACAAACATGCAACGAGCAAAGAAACTGCACAAAAATTTATTTTTAAAAATACAACAAAAACATGAAGCTTGGAGTACATCTGAGGTTCATCGTTTTCTTCTTTCGATAACAATCCAATTCTGAAATAATTATTCAAAACACTGAGACATAAATCTCTCGCGGACTAATATTGAATAGAATAAAAAAGAAATAAAAATAAAAATTAGCCGTTTCCTACCATTTATTTCGATTAATCATGGAAACACAATTTACCTTTTTTTTTTACATTAAACGTTATTATGAGTGCGTAGAAATTTTCTCGGTCAATACCTTTCGCTCGCGAAGCATCTCTTTTTTTTTTTTTTGTTTGCCGTTCAACTGGTTCGACGCCAAAACCCGAAAACCAGTTCATTGTCAAGGACCACCGGTGCCGCCATTCTCTTTTTTCGTTCGCGCGCTCAAGAGAGGATACCGTCACTCCTACGCGTAGAGGAAGAAACGGTAGTCCTGATTCTTTTCAGCATCCGCAGATCGTTTGTACACCTGGCGGTGTATCGAACGTAACTGCACACCTACCTCTATCTTCTACCTTTCTAGATACCACAGAGATTGTTTACCGTTGGGCATTGTTCTTCGATTTTTTTTTTAGGAAATCCCCTACGTAGCGATTAGTTACACCGCAGAGGAACGCGGATAGAGAAGCGAATGACGATGAAAATGACGTTTAACAGACTGTTGGTAAATCAAAAGGAGGAAAGTTAAATAGTAATTCAAAACCTCGTACAAATTTAGTAGCTTAATAAAGAAAACTGAACAATTCACAGTGTTATTTTTAATCATGTAAATGGAGATTAATTGTTTCCAATACTGAAGTAAAACTGCAAAATTCGTAAGAAATTGTAGTGACCTGTTTTAATATTTTATTTTATTTATTAATATTAATCAAACTCCATAAATTAATAATAGAACTATCAAAAGTTTCAAAATGACCAATTCGTAATTTCTCATTTTTATAAATTTACTACGGTCCCTTTAGGAGAATTTTAATAATTATTCTGTTAAGAATATACACTCGCGTCGGTATTTAAGTTGACGCTTATATTTGTACGAGAATGTATGTAAAAGACTGTAATAAGTGTCAATGCAATATCAGCTTGTAACAAAAACATGTTTATTTAGTCTTTATAATTACAATCAAAATAGTTATTTCATTTTATAACAAAACGATAATAAAATTATCTGTTAATCAAATTTTTAATTTTCATAATGTTAGTATTAAGCAGCAAGCGGTAGATAAACGTTGACTGTAAAAAGCCGATTAATAAGCTACCGGTCGATGAGCGTTGGTTGCAAAAAGCCGATCAATAGACTCCCGGTTGGTAAAGTGTTAACCCTCTATGGAACCGTGTAACTTAAAAGTTACAAACTGATGTATCTATATTTTAAAAAATTTCTTTTATCTAGTTATCACTGTTCTGTTAAATTTGATTACTGTATTACCGTAGCGACACCACGATCTATCTACAGTAATTATTAGTTAAAACATTTTCAAATCAAAGTGAAAAACTGTAATCAATCGTAATTTCCCCTATAAGGAGACAAAATTCGGTCTATAGAGGGTTAACAAAGATGTTCCTCAGAAAACTTGCTCAAACACGTAACTTCGATATCGCTCAAACCTCGCACAACACCCCACTGCCATCCCCATTCCATAAATCGAACTTCATCATTATTCATAGTGTTGACTCCCACAGTTTTCGTTGAGTCAAATTATTTAGCACAAATGCCAACACGATGTGCGTAAATAAGTTCAAGCTGTAAGGGAGGAAAAGAGAGAGAGAGACAACGGAGAGTTAAACGGAAGTAAACGGAAGGGAAACGGAAGGTAACGGAAGATACGGAAGAAACGGAAGAACGGAAGACACTAACACTTTCGGAAGTCTTTGTCAGAATAATCGAGCTCTGGCGCGTAGGAATTATTTGGTTTATTAAATAATAAAAATAACTGAAGTTCAACAATAATAATCTTAATCAATATACGTCTCTCCTCGCTACCCTCTTTCCTTACTGCACTCTTACGACAAAATCTCTCAATCGCTCTATCTTTTTTCCACATACATTCCTTTTTCACTCGCACTAAAAATCTTCGCATCCATCCCTTCCAATCACGCAGTCACGTAGACTTCATTTCCACGGCCCAGTTTCTCAGTTTCAAACATACCCTAGACATAACCCAATGGTCCAATGATTAAAATTGTAGTGTCAGAGGAGGTGGTCACTGTCACGCCTTCGAAGTTCGTCAGTCGGTCTTAGGTCGGGTCAGCGTGGTTCACAGGTAACGGTGTTGTCAAGGTCTCCGGCTGATGTACACGCGCGTCAGTCATCGGTGGTAAAGATTAAGATACGTCAATTTTGCCATTGAGCAGAAAACGACGAACACCGAAATATTCGCCAGTTTCCAGGTCGTAAACTAATGACACGCCAGATGTGTGAATAACCATTCTGAAAAATAGCCAGGGTTCGTCCATAAATTAACCTTTTAGCTACTGTACGCCACTATAGCGGCTTTCGCGAATGCCATCCCTCTGAACGGTACGCCACTATAATGGCTCATTTGTTTCTCAGTCGTTGAGAGTTGTATACACTATTGTTATGGAATAGAAATATGCGTTCACGTGATATTATGCTTTTCCAGACTCTTTGCATCAAAATTTATGAAGAAAACTATAATTTATTTATTGGTATGTTTGTTGTAACATAATTACGTACTATAAAGTCTGCTTCAGGCCATATCGTACAGTGGTATATGTTGGGTCCCAAGGATATGCAATGCTCGAGAGGGTCACTCAACCAGCCATCTGGTTGACAACTTGGAGTGGCCTTTCCTGCGTAGTCCTTGGGACCTTTAATTTATGGCACAAGTGAAAATTCTTCCTACTCCTGACTCGGGGTTGGGGGTGTGCCCCAATTGGCACAACTCAGAGAGGTGGCAATGCTCCACCAATGGAGCTGAAGACCCCGGAAAACATAGTGAACTCCACCCACACAGGGTCAGATATAAGAAGCTAACAAAATTGCCCAAAACAGACTATTACTATTTTTTCATTAGATCAACAACATTTACTGTACTCTTACCTTGCCGTATCGTAACTCTTCATTGTATTGAACTCCAATAAATCATTTTGTTAAGTTTGATTAGCGAGTTGATTGAATTCTTCCGCGTCTTAAATAAAAATAGACTCCATTGTGATTAAGTTAACATTGGAGGTGCAGCGCTAGTAAGTTTGCGAGATTACGGTTGCACACGTACAGGAGGTTCATCAACAACTCTTTGTCGCCGAAACAGTATAGGTCCGCGAAAAATCTCGCCGTAGCTAACAGGTTAAGTACCTAACTGTCCTTAACACCGAGTTATTCTGCCCTATCAGACACGTTATGAACAATCGAAGAACAACCCACGGAACTGCAACAGAGCGAGGAGTAATTCTATTCTTCTTTACTCGAGTAGTAAATCTAATCTTCGTATTCGATTGGTAGACGCGAAAAGTAATTCTCGACGATTGAACGGAAACAGGGAAGGTTGAGAGAAACGATCGTCTGGCGTTTGAAGAGGCGCATCCTCGATTTCCTCGGCGTGTACTCGCAGTGTTTTCCTCTCGTCGACCGACTGTCTGGCGTCGCGTTACGCGTACACGAAGCAAACGACCCGGCGAACTACCGGTTTAAACCACAGCACGATCTCGTCTGGCTCTTTCCTCTCATGGGCGAATAATCGGATCTCGAATCTGGGATATCGTGTATACACGCACGTGCTAACGAGCGTGTCCATACGCGGAGAGCCTTGTCTGCGTGCAGGTGAACAAGACGGATCGTCCAGGCCCATCGGAAACTGGTTTCGAATCGAACGATCGAACCAGTTTACTCGGCTAGACAACGACTGATCTTACGTTAGATCGAGCAGGGAAGTGGGACGATAGGTCAGTTCACCGTGATTTTCATCGGTGTGTCTCTCTTTTCTCTTTGTATTGTGTGTTTTTTTTTTTACTCGTTTCTCTTGCTTCGGAGGTTGCGGTGTTCTTGTTGTCCCTTCGACAGTTGGTGCCTCGTCAGTGCTGTATGCTAGTCGCTGTTCGCTTGTACTCCGAGGTTCATAATTATTCAGATACTTTGATTTTATTATAAAAGGACTGTGAGTGACTGTATCATGCTGTTGTTAGTATTGTAGGAATAGTAGTGTATATCGAAGTGCTTTTACAGTGGTTGACTTAAAAAATAACTCAAACTATGTTTCCTCGGCTCTTTATATTATTCTTCGGTTAAAGGTCGAATTAATTGGAAACGAGGTTCCATCGTATTGGTGCAGCTGAAAACTTGAGATCTAGGTTTTATGAGGGGTCTCTTTCTCTTTCACACGCACCAAGACATTCTCTACTTACAGTACAGGTGTTTTTTTATCAGAATAATTAAGCCTTTGAAGTCGGAAACTGTTTTTATATGATTTACCAGAAACTCCAATTAACTTTTACGAGAGACTCGTGAACACTTTGAGCGTTTGAGACGTTCTGAAACTACCGTAGCGGTCCGGGGAAAATAAAATGATTTATAATTTTTTATAGAATTTTTGTAAACTTACTACCACGTGTTTTGAAGAATTTCCTGTAATTTTGGGTAAAAAATGTTAATCAAGATTTCTTTCTTCTGCACTGTGCATTTTAAATACCTGTCATTTGAATTCCTTTAGTAGAGATAATTATATTTAAAACCTCAAGGAGTTGTTCTGAAAAAAAACAAGAAATTACATATAATTAGATTTTTAATTATCTGATTGCATTGCTATATTTTAAAATAAATAAATCGAATAATAACAGAATAACGGTGTAAGTGTTTAACACTAGAACCCCCGGCGATTAAAATAGATTTATTTGCAGCAAAGAAATCAAGATGATCAGTATTTAAAAAAATCCTTATTACAAGGGTAACAATTCTTTGCGCATATTTTTCGCAAAAAATTATAGAAAATCCCTAAAAATGCGCCAATGTAAATTTACAAAAATTCTATGAAAAATTACGAACCAGTTCCAGCGTTAAAAATTTTCCTCGCGCGGCGCATTACACGGGAATTTGTCCAGCTCGCGAACTCTATCGGAACAAAACCGTGTTACGCGAATGTTATACTGTATTCTGAATTCACGTTTGGAACGAAAATTTTCATCGTGGTACGAGCTCAGCAACAATTCAGCTCAATCAAGCGACACAGAGGGGAACGAAGAAGAAAGCTGCTGTTAACCTATTAAGTCCAACGTCCTCGTTCGAGGGCTGATAAAAAAGTTCCTTTCACAGCCATTAAAGAACCTCTTTTTCTGCCGATCAGTTTTTGATCCGTCTCGAAACTTGGTGCCCTCGTTCCAACGGATTCCTCATTCCGTTGAACGGTTTCCGTGACAACGCCGTGCATATTCGCATTGAAATCGTGAATCGTCGATGCTCTCATCAACCACGTCGAGACGTACAGTGAACTTGCTCGGTCGTCGAGGAAGGTGTATCGCGCGGTATTATAAGGCTCCGCCTCGCGCGGCTGTTTGTTCGTTGCCGATAAAAGCGAGATAAGTCGGCGTTTCCGTCTTAACCGTGGAATCGTCGAGTCCAAGATACAGGAGGATCGGATAAAAATACTTGCTGGGCGCGCCGGGTCGAGATGGAACGGCGTACGTGTCCCGTTCGAGGGCCTCCGTGTGAGGCTACCTTTACCTGCCGATGGAACATGGCACATACTCTCGTCCCTGTACATAATGGAAAGCAATTCTTTCGTCCTTCTTCGAGAGGGCGCCATACTTGGCCCTCACAATGTATCTGGAGTGCAGCCAGGTACAAAAGGGAAAGAAAAAAAGAAAAGAAATGAAAAAGAAAAAACAAATGAAAGTGTACTGGCTGGCAGAACGGAGAGGCAGGAGCCATTCGACACGAGATCGGCAACAAAGAGAACGTGTTGCGGTCGGATTACCGTGCATATATCTTCTTTTTCGCCCGAGAGAATCTCCTTTTTTTTTTCTTTTTAAGGTGGCTCACGAATACGCTCACCTGCGATCGGCTTTTTCTAGCGATCACTCTTGGATCTCGCGAGACACGCGCGTTGCTTCGAGGGGAAACCGTGTTCTGGATCGGTGGTCGTGCGATCGTGCATCGCGGCGCATCTCGTGGCTCCGAGTTAGCGCACGAGGTTAATAATTAAACGGATGGGGCAATTTTTAGAAAGGTAACGTCTCTGGCGCGCTGTATCCTTAAAAATGCAGAACACCTCGAGGAATGTTTCATTTTAGGGATGAATTTATCCGCGTGTACGTGCTCGATATTGATTGAACTTTTGAGACCTTTTTTTTTAATTTAAAAGTGGAGGCGATGAAAGATTAACGATACGGAGAGGACAGATCCGCGAAGAATTGCATTTAGTTCGGTTTGATGTTTATTCGATCGGTCTGCGTTCCAGATTATCGTTGTAATAATAGGACCTTAGAAATTGAAGCTGTAACGGGCTGAAAGATGTTCCGTAACTACGTTTCAAAGGTTTCCCTTCTGTTTGTACTTGCGATAGCGTGATCGCAGCACCCGTTGGAACGTACGATGTTAATTTAATCTCATCCACGTCATAAAGCGTTGCTTAATTCGTGCTGTATGGCCCGAAGAAGCAACACGGAGTGACTAATAAAGTTTATGAGTCGATTGAGCTTATCTGGCGCAAATGCCGCTCTTCGTTTAAATTCTTTCTTTTTTTTTCTACGTGTTTGTAATTCGAAATGTTATAGCGTTCGTTTGATCCTATGCTAAACACTCTTTTTACGACAATCGTCTATTTCTCTGTCTTAATTTTGTTCCGAACGAGAGTATATTTAACCGAGTTGCTTTACGTAACTCGTCTTCTTTTCCATTCTATTGATATTTTAACGTAATTATTTAACACTTATTAATAAATACGATCAACCTACGGGTCACGACCCGATATTCGGTTGCGATAAATTCTTAATGGGTCGCGAAATATTTAATGTATTTAACCGAACAGCTTTTGTCCCTTTTTTAACTGACCTTATTTTCCGTTCTATTGATATTTTAACGCGATTATTTAACAATTATTAATCAAATATTGTCGTTTAGAATAGTATTTTTCGAACAATGGGTCACGATCCGATTTCGGGTAGCGATAAATTTTTAACTGGTCGTGAAATAATATTTTCTAGACTTTTATGATTCCGGAACAGCCTGTTTCGTTTAAAATCGTTATTCTTACATTTTTCAGCAGTTAAAATTATATAAGAGAAAATAAGACTGAAGTATCCATTATAAATAAAAATTTTCCTAAACGACTCTCGATAAAAATATACTAAAAGAATATATTAATATAGAATATATTATATTCTATAAATACGGAATTATATTCTATGAGCATAAAATTATATGCTATAAGTATAGAATTATATTCTATAAATACAGAATTATATTCTATAATTATAAAATTATATTCTATAAGTATAGAATTATATTCTATAATTATAAAATTATATTCTATGAGTATAGAATTATATTCTATAAATACAGAATTATATTCTATAAATATAGAATATACTAAAAAATTACTATCAAAATCGCATAATAAATTCTGTTTAGTCTACGAAATTAAAAAAATATTATATTACAAACACTTAGGTTGCGGTACCATTAGAAACGAAAAAGATTAAGAAAAATTTAATTTGAAAAAAACGTTTAAATAGCAGTCTTCTCCGAGTCAGAGACCTCAACCAAGTTACCACCCAAAAATATTCTTCCTCCTCAAAGAAATGGATCCAAGGAACGACCAAAGTAACAGAAACGCTAGACAATGCAGAGAGAAAAGCTTCGTTATCGCGTAATTTAAATTCAAGTTCATTTTCTATTTACCTCGCCTTTCGCTTTCGCGTCGAAGACGCTATCTCCGTTTCTAGAGCACGTTTCTGTTCCTGTTCGCTAAAGTTATTGTACCATAGTGCACATACCCGACAATAGCGAGCCAACCTAGATACTATAGAGTAATATCTATGCTCGTATGTAAACCATCCAAAGGAGAGTGGTGTGTGGAGAGAAGCGACGTGCATTATGAACGTCCCTACAAAAGCCGTTAGATGCAGCAAGAGACAACGCTCGCGCTCCATGCAAAAGGACCAATCTCTGCTTGTCCCACGAACGGTCCCAAGTTGAATGTCCACGTTTGAAACGGCCAGCGAGCTTTTCATTTCGCCCGGCCGAATCTTTGGCTCTGGGAATCTCGTTCAATGGATCCATGCCGGCTCTAAAACGTTCTTCGGTTGGAATCTCGAATGATCTCCGAAGCGAGCTCATCGCGACGCTTGCAAAAATTTTATACCGAGGATTTAGAAACTTTGAATGATTTCCTCTTCCGTGTCGCGGGTCATTTCACATCGAATCGCTGCCACGCGAGACCTACATGGGAAGATTCCTAGATAAGTGATTAGTTTCGAGAAAATAACTATTAGATTATCCCATAAGTAACGTCGTTCCTCGACGCTAATTTTTATTACGAAATATTAAGATATTCGTTTATTTTTAATGGTCGATGTATTGATCATTACTTTTCACGATCCTTTCCTATTTGTTAACCGGTTAACTGTGGCGATCTCTTTGCATAGCGCGCACCAGTGTGTGTCGCGATAATCAAGCGATTACTNCAAGAGACAACGCTCGCGCTCCATGCAAAAGGACCAATCTCTGCTTGTCCCACGAACGGTCCCAAGTTGAATGTCCACGTTTGAAACGGCCAGCGAGCTTTTCATTTCGCCCGGCCGAATCTTTGGCTCTGGGAATCTCGTTCAATGGATCCATGCCGGCTCTAAAACGTTCTTCGGTTGGAATCTCGAATGATCTCCGAAGCGAGCTCATCGCGACGCTTGCAAAAATTTTATACCGAGGATTTAGAAACTTTGAATGATTTCCTCTTCCGTGTCGCGGGTCATTTCACATCGAATCGCTGCCACGCGAGACCTACATGGGAAGATTCCTAGATAAGTGATTAGTTTCGAGAAAATAACTATTAGATTATCCCATAAGTAACGTCGTTCCTCGACGCTAATTTTTATTACGAAATATTAAGATATTCGTTTATTTTTAATGGTCGATGTATTGATCATTACTTTTCACGATCCTTTCCTATTTGTTAACCGGTTAACTGTGGCGATCTCTTTGCATAGCGCGCACCAGTGTGTGTCACGATAATCAAGCGATTACTGGTATAGTTAGCTCTGAGGAAGTTACGAATCCAACTCGAATTATTTATAATTGTAAGAAAACGTTGGACAATCGTGTTATACATTATCGACATGTGTCTATACATGTGAGGATTGTGGGTGTGTGCGCAGCGCACGTTTGTGCGTTTCTCATTTGTTTCAGAGATGTGTGATTTGTGCAGTCTCCTTTGTACCACCAAAAGAAACGCACGCATATACTTTGTACATTTTATATAATATAATTAAGTGTGATAATATATATACGAATTATTATCCCGAATCTTCTGTCAATAATTTTTATTTGTTTGTTTTATTTCGTCTTGACCTCTAAACGTTTTAAAAATATTAAAATTTACGAATATAATTTAGTTCTCGCCTAAATTACAATTTAAATATCAAATTGTAACAAAGTTTCAAACATGACGGATATAGCCGTCGTGACACGAAATTCTGCCACATCTGCATGACGGATATAATCATCAAACACACTTAACTGGTTAAGTGATTTGATAGTTCATTTAAAAAAAAAATGCTGCATGTTTTTTATTTTTTCCAAGGTCGTCTTTGCTATGTGTGACTGCCACAGTGGTTATATATGACCGGCGATTGTTTCTCCTGTAGCGTCACGGTGATTAATTGTGACCAGAGTGCTTCAAATGTTTATGGTTGTAAAAATTAAAGGAAGATGGATGGTTAATGAATTTTGAACATCATCGTCGCTATTAGAGAATACTTTGAAATAAAGTGTGCACTATTCAAGGATTAAAAATTTTTATTAGAAGATCAAAAATGAGAGATTCATTTTTATCGAATCTTGGGTCTAGCAGTGTGGCGTAATTTATAAAATTTGAGTTAGAAATTACGAAACCGGTCATTCGACCGCTTTGGTAGCTCTAGTGTTAGAACTAATTATTCGTCTGGAAAGCTTCTCATGTCGGCGTATCTCTACCAATAACTCCGAACGATCGTCCAAACGCGAGTCGAATCTCTCCTGGCAATAAAATTCGCGAAACGATAGATCGTGGTACGCAGATGGGACACTCGTTAAGTATCTACCCACTTATGCATCCTACAACGCGCGTTACACGGTGTCAGTACGAAGGCAGCGCGCGAGGCCGCGTGTACGCATAGTAAATCGAATAAAATGAAACGCCATATGAGCGCGATTCAGAAATGCTCGTTATTGCCGTGACAGCTCAATTTACGAGCTGGAAATAAATTGTTAATTCCTCGCCGGACTGGCGCGCATAATCGCGGAATGCTGGAATCCTTTGGTTAATGGAGGCCGCGTAGGACGGGTAGCGAGCATTATCTGCACCGCGGTACAGCTTCATTTACGGGAAATCGAGGAGAGACACTCGAATCTGGCTCAGCCGAGGAAGTTACCATCGGCGTGTACGTCGAACGGACCGTGGAAGGGAGTTATAATTGGGTCGAAAACGAATAGTAAGCGGCTGCTAATGGCGGAGGAATGAAAATGCACGAGGAAAACGAGCGAGAGCACTCGAAGATGCCTTCCGGCCTCCCGGCTCCGCCTCGAGCCGTTTCCGGAAATCATTGTCGAGGCATCTGCATTCACGTTTTCCCGATGCTCGCTCGTGTATTTTAATTTTCCTTTCACCCCGTCTGATCGATACTCCGACTCGGAAACGTATTTTTATAACGTTTCAAAGAGCGTTCCACTGTTTTCTAAGCTAGACGCTCGATTGAGAGTAAAACGATCGCGGGTTGGTCTCCGGAATATTTCTGTCGGTTGGACGGATGGTCGGATCCGTTTGCAACTGTCTGAAATCGTTATTTAACCATCCATGGTCCGAACTTTGTTATAGAAATAATAATTTCTATAGATGGACTGTGGTATCGTTACGCTAACACAGCAACAAAATTTAATACCACAGTGTTCGGTCCTGAAAGGCTCCGAATAATTAATAACGGTCCTAAATCAGACCATCACGGTTTATGACATGGTAAGCTAGAGACAGCTAATTCTTGGGTGCCATCTGGCTAGCAGACTATCGATGGCACGTGCAAGTTTTGGGTCCCAGTAGCGGTGCCATGTCATAAACCGGGAAATACCGAGGGGTTGGCGCGACTGAAACTGTTTTCGCCAACCTGGAAGGCCACGTGGCGATTCGAAGAAGTTTCGGTTGGCAACTCGCGGCCTACCTACCCCGTAAGATGGACACTTACCTACGATGATGGTTCTTTAAAGGTAAAAATTCTCGAAGCTGTTCTCAGGTGGATAGACGATTCGAGACGATTTTTGACTATCGTGGAAAAAGTCTCGGACAGACTGGTAGCATTGGGACTCGTAGAAATCTTGATAAAACGCGGCACGACGCAGCAGAGACATTGAAGTAGGGGCTTAATCGTTAACGAGGTGGGATCTGTCCTTAGAACGAGGCGATGCTTCGCTCGAGTCAACCTTGGGGTGTTCCACGTCACTTGTTTTCATCCCTTTTCCTCCCTTGTTGCTCCTCGCTATTCTCGTTTCTCTTCCTAACCTACCCACATCGACTGCATCCCTTCGAAAATTCCCGTAGGAGAGATGACTCATCCTCGCGATCGATTATCTCTGGCTTCGACAAGGACAGTCTAGATTTTATCCTTCGCATCGTTTCCGATGGGTGCTGATGTTTAAAAGGAGAACGTCGTGCGGGGAATGGTAAACAGCTGGTGGGATTTTATGAAAAATGATTCGGGAATGATGCGTACGCTTTAGGGTGNCACAGTGTTCGTGGAATCGATTATGTAGCATCAAAGATGCCAACACGATTTATAACAATAATAGATAATATATTTAATTCAGAAATTACAAGTTCCACGGTTCTATAGTTCACAATGGTTCTGATAGTTCTGATGCAGTTCTAGTACAGTTCTTGTTCAATTCTAGTGCAGTTCTAATGTTGTTCACAGTTCAATTCTAGTACAATTCTTGTCCAATGCTTGTTCAATTCTAATACAATTCTTGTTCAGTTCTTGTTTCGTTCTAATTTAGTTCTTGTCCCATGCTTGTTCAATTCTAATCTAATCGTAACAGTGACATTCCTTAAATATTAGACACCCTTGTTAGGCGTGTCGTCGCCAAGAGGGTGGGAGGCATGCTATCTCCAATCAGTTGAAAATTCTGGTGTCAAGAGAGGTGGTCAATGTCACGCCCTCAGAGTTCGTATGTCAGTCCCAAGTCAGGTAGGTGCAGATGTGACGGTGTCAGAAGGTCGCAGCTGAAGTACACGCGCGTCAGTTCTTGGTGAGGATTTAGGGTACGGCACTTTGCTATTGAGCAGAAATCGACAAACACCGAAGTATTCGCCAGTTTCTAGGTCGTAAACTAATAACATGCCAGATGTGAAAATGACCGTTCTCAAAAATAGCTAGAGTTCGTTCGTATCATAAATTAAGTCGTTCGCTGTCCTTAACAATGTCTATGAATGTATGTCGGCCACAGTTCCTCCCTTCCAGTACGCCCTTGGCGTGCTATTTTCTGGAAGGGGAACCGTGTCCATCTTACGGAGTAGGTAGGCCGCGAGTTGGCAACAAGACCGTCTTCCGGTCGCCACGTGGTCCTCCAGGTTGGCGAAAACAGTTCGGTCGCGCCAACCTACCCCCTTGGTATTTCCCGGTTTATGACATGGCACCGCTACTCGGACCCAAAACTTGCACGTGCCATCGATAGTCTGCAAGCCAGATGGCACCCAACAATTAGCTGTCTCTAGCCTACCATGTCATAAACCGTGGTGGTTTGCTTTGGAATCGTTGCTAATTATTCGGAGCCGTTCAGGATAGAACATAAGGGAAAGGGTTAATTTGGCAGTGGGTTTTTTTCTACGACCGATTTTGATTGGTTCATTGCCTCTTGTCGATACTTTGAGGAATGGAAATGTTAGTCCGCGTGGGTTACCGTAAGAACCAGGTAGAACATGTATTTGGACTCAGCGAGCATAGGGCACTGACAGTTGTAAACTAATTCAGAGTTTTCCAGACGTGCTTTACAATCTACAGCATCGATAAATTTGAATTCTAGTTAATTATTATTTTTCGTGTTTTTCCGTTACGCGATAACACAAAACTTAAAGATCCAATGCTTGTCAGAATATTCCCNTTCAATTTTAACAATTCATTTTTCTGTATTTTCAATCTAAATTCTGGAACAGTTAAAAATTTAGCCGGTGTTATAGTTACGCACCGCAGTGTATTATATATGATCAATTATGTCCATTTTTTTTTTATAGCTTGAAATTACTTAACAGTTCATTGCGAGCTGTAAATGAATTATTTGACTCGAAAGAACAGGTCAGGATAATATTTACGACCAAGCAGGCACATTTTGATTTCCTAATATTTGATAATATACGTATAAAACCGGTTTTACGTCCATTCATATGCGTTAACCTGAAAGCACTTAATCATTGGGTATGGCTAATTAAAAGCCCTGCGTGCGATCGGTGCTGGTAATTAATTTGTTATGATTGGTTCGGTTGTTGTTATATAGATAGAGTGTCCTTCGATATAAAATGGACACGTTAAAGCGCTCGGTGCATGTGTTGCGGGAACTAATATTTCAAAAATAATTGTAGGATATATAATAATTCAATAAAAAAATTGAATAAAATATACCGTACCATATTCCACGGCTTCTCTATTTTTAATCAATCGTTTCTCGTTATACGGACATATCGTACTATTTTCATTAAAATANTTTTTTTTTTATAGCTTGAAATTACTTAACAGTTCATTGCGAGCTGTAGATGAATTATTTGACTCGAAAGAACGGGTCAGGATAATATTTACGACCAAGCAAGCACATTTTGATTTCCTAATATTTGATAATATACGTATAAAACCGGTTTTACGTCCATTCATATGCGTTAACCTGAAAGCACTTAATCATTGGGTATGGCTAATTAAAAGCCCTGCGTGCGATCGGTGCTGGTAATTAATTTGTTATGATTGGTTCGGTTGTTGTTATATAGATAGAGTGTCCTTCGATATAAAATGGACACGTTAAAGCGCTCGGTGCATGTGTTGCGGGAACTAATATTTCAAAAATAATTGTAGGATATATAATAATTCAATAAAAAAATTGAATAAAATATACCGTACCATATTCCACGGCTTCTCTATTTTTAATCAATCGTTTCTCGTTATACGGACATATCGTACTATTTTCATTAAAATACAAAATCAAATTCGCTTGTCCAGAAAGTTTCATTTGCTCTTTTTTTTCCGTTAAAAATGTTACGTTTCCAATTTCAACCTTAAATTCTAACGAGCAATATTCGAATCTCTGGCTAAATTTATACGTGCCATTTTTTTGTTCCTTTTTCTTTTCTTTTTTATCGCATTCAGTAACGTCCACTTTTGATTAACCCCTTGACCTCAAACGACAAGTGCAACTGCGAAATGAATAACGAGCTCCATTCGTCGCGACAATCGAATTACTTTGTATCGCAATTAAATCGCATAAATTTCTTTATTTCCCAATAAGAAAACTTGTTTTATTTTCAATCGCTTTCCACACCAACGTATGAAAAAAAGAAAAAAAATTATATCGGACACAGATGAAAAATAATTTCAATTAAATCGTACGTCAAGGGGTTAATGTAACCCTCTATGGCTTTGTGTGACTTAAAAGTTACAAACCAATGTATTTATATTTAAAAAAATTTATTTTATTCAGTTATCACTGTACTATTCAATTTTATTATCGTATTACTGTAATTATACCACGATCCATCAGTAACAATTATTAGTTAAAAAATTTTCAAATCAAAGTGAAAAACTGTAACGAATCGTAATTTTTTCTCTGATAAACAGACAAAATTCGGGCCATAGAGGGTTGAATAAAAAAAAAATTTTTTAAAGAAAATCATTACCAACGCGTCCCAGATACAACTGTTTTAAAATATTAGGTTGGAAACTATAAAACGGGCGTTTTTAGTTTAGTCTGTGTTCATTTTTTGACTATTTATTGCACGCGAATGTTTTAACACAGCTGTACGACTAATTCCTAGTTTAGACCCAAGAGTTCGACTAGTTGTGCGTGGATCGGATTCCACAGTCGTCCTTGATTCCTCGTTATTAATATGGGCCGGTGGTCTTCCTCGAGGCTCATTAACGATACTCAAATTGCCAGAACGAAATTTTTTGAACCAATATCGAGCATTTGTTTCATCGGTGGATCCATCTCCGAATGCCTGATTAATATTTCTCGAAGCTTGAGCCGCGGTATGATTTAATTTAAACTCGTACAAGAAGAGTAGATGTAAATCGGGTTTTGTTTCCATCTGGTTTATGATAAAAATAAAATAAAAATGAGATACAAACGCGAAAAAATTTTACAAAATGAGTAAGATGAATACCTTTAAGCTTTATAAATAAAAATATCGAGCGCGCGTTAGAATGTATCTATCTCGGTCGCAGCTGAACACAGACTAAACAAAAAACGCCATTCATAGTTTCCAACCTAATATTAGGTTGGGGAAAAAGAAATCCATTATTTTCACGTGAAACGATTTAAAACTGTTTTATGGTCGATCTTTAGCTCCTGGGCGATGCTACGACTACTAACCCGACGGTCAACTTCGATTATCTCTGTGATTTTATCCACATTTTTGACAAAGGGCCTGCCTGTGCGAGGTGCATCTTTAACATAAAAAATGCCCGAACGGAATCGACGAAACCAAAATTGCACGTAATTAGCTGTTACTGTATCGGGACCATAAACACCATTCACAGTTTCAGTCGTCTGGCTCGCACTTTCGCCTTTATCGAAGAAAAATTGTAAAATGTACCGAATTTTCTCTTTATTGACTTCCATTTTTAACACCTTGTAACTCACAACTGAATGGACCAAACAAAAAACAGCAACAGAATTTGTTTAATGCTAAATGTCACCTCGAAAACGAGCATAAATCTTGAAATTGTTTGATCGATACTTTACGAAATATCGATCACTACAGCCATCTGCCGAAAAAATAATGGATTTCTTTTTCCCCAACCTAATATATCATACTCGTGTACAGGTAACCCTCCTATAACACGGTAGATAGGTTCCTAGAAAATGCTCTGTGAAACCGTGTTATATGAGACCCGTCTAGTAGAAAAAGAGGAGTTACGTTCCGAAATCTTATTAAAGATAAACATTTTTTTTTTAATTCCATGTAAGCAATTTAATTTTTATTAAGAATATAAATGTACGTGTCCGGCTGTCTGCAACAAATCACCGCTGGTACACCGAAAAAAAAAAACAAAAAAAAAAATACTAGCTCAGTCGAAAACATTCTTCCGGATGCAATCATTCTGTTCTAAAGGTGTAGCGTAGCAGTTTTATCCTGGAACCGAGCAATTTCAGTTTCTGTCAGCGAATAGATACGCGTGCTTTTCAAAAACACGGCGGACCAGCGCGCGATGTTGTTTTCGGTGGACGTTCAACCTTCCGGATGTGACGTCAGACCGAGCGTGGAAAATCGTGGAAAACGTTTCCACGCTGCGAAGAACTCCTCGAGGGTTTACCGAGCAAAGAGAGCTCGCACAAAAGAGCCAGGGAAGGGAAGCGGAGGGACGGAAGTGAGATCGATACGACAGCAGACGAGAGTTTAGCGATTCCCGCCATTTCGTCGAAACTTGTGCGCGATTCGCGTACGGTTTTCCCTTTGACGTGACATTTGTTGCGTTTAATCGCTGAACTTTTACCGGGTGACGTTGATATTTCAGTTCTCTTTTCCAGACATTTCCGTTGTTATGCAGGATTTTTGAATGAAAAGATATCCGACTTGGTATTGGATAAAGAAATTATAAAAGTGTCTCTTAAAAATGGTTATTGTTCGAAAATTTAGTACGGGTCAAGTCGGGCAGTGTTGGCCTACTTTTCTTAAAAGAATCTGAGCATCGTAAATTGGATT
>SMSQ01013133.1:22083-34866 GCA_019453375.1 Ctenoplectra terminalis | reverse complement strand
TATGAATTGAAAGAAACGAAATGCGAGATATCTCGTGATCGGTCCTCCATGTGTTAGATGCTTAATCGACACTAATTTTTCTCTTGTCACTAGAGACTTTGTCTCTAACGATCTAAACGTCCACGCGATAAAAATTCCTATACATACAAAAAAAACATTCTCTAATAAATAAATATCACATATATAACCAGCACGTATCATGTCACATCGTATCGTATCAATAATAAATAATTATCTTACACAAAGATCGATAAAAAATGTAAACTCATCTGTCCTACAAAACCTTCGACTCCCCGCGTTACTATTACAGGTAGCCCTCCCACAACAGGGCATCTTATAACACGGTTCATAAATTGCAAAAACCTTTGTAGAACACTGTACTTCTACAGCCGCGGCGAGGCTTGCCGTCTTAACCCTTTCGCTACGAAGATGTTTGCCGAAAAACGTGCCCATAGCATCGATGACATATATTATATTGTCTCGCCATAACAATTCTTTGTGCTTTTATGCATTAAGTTATCTAATTTAACGTATCCGTATACAATAAATACTATTTTTCCCACTGTATGCATGTAATTTCCAAATATGAATGCGATTCATCGAGCGACCACAGCTGTTGATATTATCCAATAGTCGAGCGACTATAGCCGCCCATAGTATGCAGAAGTCGATTCGTGGCGAGCGACTATAGTCGCCCGTAGTAGCGAAAGGGTTAAAGATACAGTTCTGCGGAAAGTATTTCTTTTCATCTCCGTGGCCTGAAAACAAAAGTGTCTCGCGCTGGTACGTACATTTATATTTTTAATAAAAATTAATTTGTTTGCGTAGAATTAAAAAAAATATATTTCTAATAAATTTTCCGAACGTAACCCCCCTTCTTGTACCGGCTCTGGGTCTCATGCGACACGGTTTCACACAACATAGAACTTTCTAGGAACCAATCTACCGTGTTATAGAAGGGTTACCTGTGGTTCAAAATTCTAACCAAGCACACCTACCGCCACCACGTTTCTTCGTTAACTCGGAATCAGTTTCATCCCCTTCGCCTCTCGAACGATCTCTCCGCTTTCCATCGCGCTTAAGAACTTTTCCTTCTTCATCAACGCTATAAGACACTTCTTTCTCTTCACCGTCAACCCGATCTCTCTTCTTCTTTCTCCTCCGCCCGACCTCTTTACCGCGTGCATCTGCAGTTTCGTCAACCTCCGCGTCGTCTTCCTCCCGTGGCTTCTTTCTGCGTCGCCGATCAGTCGTCCTCTCTTCGTTATCCGCGTCGCTTTTTCCAACGCGTCTCTCCGTTTCACCATCGGCCAACGTATTTCTGTAAAGTCTCCTCCCACCTCTCCGCGAAGTTTCCTTGGCCGTTGATTTTTCCATTCTCACAGACGCACTTTTCTTCTCTCCTCTCGCTCGACCAATCCTGTCTCCTTCAGACTCCGTTTCCGAGAGTCCCGCGCGCTCCAATCGATCCCTTCTCGAATACCTCGCGTCACTTTTAATTTTCCTCATTTTTCCGACAGCTGTTCGTTTCTCGCTCGTGTCACGTAAACCACGCGATCCACGGATTTCGTCGAGCTTACTTTTATACGGAACATCGTCACGTTTCTCCCGTCCATCCGGCCTGATGGGATACTCGCCTGTTCCGCCGATATTGCGGCTCCTCTTTATTTCTCCTCTCGCCTCTCCATCGAGCGTACGACCTGCCTTCTTTGTTAAATCTCTGTCCTCGACTCTGTCAAATTTATCCCGTCCTCGAATCGAACCTTCGTACCTTTCTACCTCTGTTTTCTTCGAGAACACTCGAGTTTCCAAGCGACGTGTCGCACTTATCTCGCGAGCAGATCGATGCCTCGACGTCCGATCGAAGCCCGCCGGTCTTCCTCCGCCGCTTCCACGTTCGTCCGAGGATTCTGCATCGTGTTCCCTGCGATCGGTGACACCGATGGTTCGTGCTTTTTCGACCGAAGCGTGTGTTCTTGAATCCTCATCGATGGCTGAGAATTGTTCACCGTTCGGCAGGGTGGATTTTATTTCCCAATCGCTTGGCTCGTCTCTGTGGAGGTACTGTTGATGGCGCGGGGTTTGGATTTAATGTTTCGTACGGTTGTAGGGTGAATTGGGAAGTGTTATTTTATTTTTTAAAGAATAAGTATATTGTGAGTTTAATTATTTGAATTGGAATGGTTGTAGGGTGAATTGGGAAGTGTTATTTTATTTTTTAAAGAATAAGTATATTGTGAGTTTAATTATTTGAATTGGAATGGTTGTAGGGTGAATTGGGAAGTGTTATTTTATTTTTTAAAGAATAAGTATATTGTGAGTTTAATTATTTGAATTGGAATGGTTGTAGGGTGAATTGGGAAGTGTTATTTTATTTTTTAAAGAATAAGTATATTGTGAGTTTAATTATTTGAATTGGAATGGTTGTAGGGTGAATTGGGAAGTGTTATTTTATTTTTTAAAGAATAAGTATATTGTGAGTTTAATTATTTGAATTGGAATGGTTGTAGGGTGAATTGGGAAGTGTTATTTTATTTTTTAAAGAATAAGTATATTGTGAGTTTAATTATTTGAATTGGAATGGTTGTAGGGTGAATTGGGAAGTGTTATTTTATTTTTTAAAGAATAAGTATATTGTGAGTTTAATTATTTGAATTGGAATGGTTGTAGGGTGAATTGGGAAGTGTTATTTTATTTTTTAAAGAATAAGTATATTGTGAGTTTAATTATTTGAATTGGAATGGTTGTAGGGTGAATTGGGAAGTGTTATTTTATTTTTTAAAGAATAAGTATATTGTGAGTTTAATTATTTGAATTGGAATGGTTGTAGGGTGAATTGGGAAGTGTTATTTTATTTTTTAAAGAATAAGTATATTGTGAGTTTAATTATTTGAATTGGAATGGTTGTAGGGTGAATTGGGAAGTGTTATTTTATTTTTTAAAGAATAAGTATATTGTGAGTTTAATTATTTGAATTGGAATGGTTGTAGGGTGAATTGGGAAGTGTTATTTTATTTTTTAAAGAATAAGTATATTGTGAGTTTAATTATTTGAATTGGAATGGTTGTAGGGTGAATTGGGAAGTGTTATTTTATTTTTTAAAGAATAAGTATATTGTGAGTTTAATTATATGTATTGGAATGGTTGTAGGGTGAAATGGGAAGTAATATTTTATTTTTAAAGCATCGGTATATTATTGATTTAATTTCTTGCATTGGAATGGTTGTAGAGGGAGTTGAGAAGTGTTATTTTACTTTTAAAGAATAAATATATTGCAAATTTAATTTCTTGCACTGGAATGGTAGTAGGGGGAGTTGAGAAGTGCTATTTTATTTTTAAAGAATCGGTATATTGTTAATTTATTTCCTTGCACTGGAATGGTTGTAGAGGGAGTTGGGAAGTGCTATTTTATTTTTAAAGAATCGGTATATTGTTAATTTATTTCCTTGCACTGGAATGGTTGTAGAGTGAGTTGAGAAGTGTTATTTTATTTTTAAAGAATCGGTATATTGTAAATTTATTTCCTTGCACTAGAATGGTTGTAGAGGGAGTTGGGAAGTGTTACTTTATTTTTAAAGAATCGGTATATTGTAAATTTATTTCCTTGTACTGGAATGGTTGTAGGGTGAATTGTGAAGTGTTATTTTATTTTTAATGAAAAAACACTTGCACTCATGGTGCAGATTATGATGAAAACACAATAAAGATACAGATTGTTTTTAAACTAACTGATATTGACTGTCGCAGAGCCCACTCCTTCCGGATGCTGTTAAATTGTTGCGCTTCTTTACAGCAGAACATCCCCTACGAAAATCAAATTTATAATATTAATTAATAACGTATAAAAAAATATGGGTCATCATAATAATGTAATATAATATAATAATATAATATAATATAATATATAATGGAGATAATAAGGTAATAGACCCGATGCAACATAATAATATATTGTAAAACATCAATTATTATGCATCCATTGCTTATTAATAAAACGGAAAAAACTTCTGGGACAACCTAATATATATTTTCCTATTTTTCATACCGAACCAAATTTTTCCTCTTTATTTTTTTTTTAAATATTCTCCACAGCTGACGAACTATTCATCTCGTACAGTAATAACACTTAATTTCGAGCCTGTTTAAATATTTTATCTCACAATCCCACGAATTCGTATCAAACAACGAATTTTATTTATACACGTTTAACGGTAAAGCTATCTCCGATCAATATTTCACGCGTTATTTAAATATTTCAATTACACCTTACCCATTGTCGAGTCGTTTGACTGATAACGCGATCGCAAAACCTGCAAATGCTGAGACAGGGTCGCGTACCAGACTTCTTTTCGCTCCAATCACGAATAAAGTTGTTCACAAGATTTAGCGTCAGCTTGGTCTGCGTATTGCTGAGCGGTTCTGCAACGACGTCATAAAAATCTCGTAAAACTCGAGAACTCGCATAATTAACACCAACTTCATTAGTAAACCCCATAATCCCGTTAACTGTTCGAAAAATCTTCTCCGGTCTGCGCTTACTTTTTTCTTTTTCTTTTTTTTTTTTTTACCGTTCGCGAGAGTTCATAATTTATCGTGTCGTTATTTTCTTCGATTCTTATTGTTTATTCGTGAAGCTCGATTTATTGGTAAAAAAAAGTGTGGTTTTAAAAGAAGAAGAATTACCTTGGGAACGTTGACCGATACAGATGAGCTTTTTTATAATTTCGTTTAAGAGGAGAGATAACATTTGCAGTTTTTCAAACGTTCCGCGGGATGTTAATTTTTCCAAAGTACACAAGACATCTTTTATTTGACGAATAATATTCTCGATGTGACAGGATTTCTGTAGACACGCCAGAATTACGTCTACCTGGGTATAATTGGACAGGAATTTATGTTTGAAGTGATTTCTTATATCGAACAATTATTATAAAATTATAGCATAATTTTTATAATAATGTATTGTATAATTTTAATAATAATATAATATCAAATTATATAAAAATATAAGTTTAATATTTCTAATGCAAATTTAAAATATGATTAGATTAAATTAATTGTTATTAGTATTAAGTTTATTTTCACTCATTTTATCTTGAGTCTCATTTATGATATATTCATCAGTTTTTTTTAAATATATTATCATTATTTAGATATAATTAAATTAAATGTGTTTTGAAATTATTATAAATTATGATTGTCATGGTGTTTGCATTAGACAAAATTAAATAAATTTCTTATATTAATTTTAATCGTAAAATCAATTACAATTTTAAATATTTTATCGCGGATATTTTTATTTTTTTATTGTTTCAGAATATGTATACTCGATTAATATAATTTTAGTACTAGTGGGTTATATCGTAATGTACGTCTCTTCTTTACATTTGAATAAATTTGAAGTTCTGATATTATAACTAATATCAAATCACTATAATTTATATTACAATCAATATTATAACTAATATCTAAATTCTATAATTCATATTATAATTAATATTATAAACCGATATCTAATCTCTGTAATTTATATTATAATTAATATTATAACAAATTCCTATTCTCTATAATTCATATTATAATTAATATAATAACCAATATCTAATCTTCACAATTCTTAATAATATTCCAAAAATTAAATATTTCAATACTCTTAAAACTATAAATTTTCATAACCACCCACAGCCCAATGATTACACACTGTTCAATTAATTATCCTACAAAAAAAAAATTGCTGAAACCTTACTTTCCGAACAATATCTTCCGGCAAATCTTCCACGTCCCGGCACCGAACACAAGGGAAAATATCGTGAAATAATCCAGGTCGTTGGGATCCCTTTTTCAACACGTTTCCGCAGATTATTGATGTCATTGCCACCGGCACAATGTCCAGGGCTCCGCGCAAAGGAACCGCATCGTAATTTACACCGCAGCATCTACTCCCGTGGAATCTGATTTTTTTTTTTTTTTTTTTTTTCCAGGATACAGTTATTCCATAAGTTGATTATCGTTTCACTCGTGTAAAATGATTAAACAACTGTCGAACAAACCTGAAGAAGTCGATAAAATTTTTCAATAACCGGTGAGCTCTGAGAAAAATCTCCAACGCGGACTGCAGCCATTCCGAATCTTCTGTTAATCGAACCTTTTGGGAGAAGCAGAACTTTTTGCACGACATTGTTGCAAAGAAGTTTCACCGTTCCAGCGAGACTCTTCGGCGAACTTTTAAATTGACCTGACGCAACGTGAATGTATTTTTTATCATTAAATTGTGGATTTTTGTGGATTTAATCTGGAAGAAAAAAAGAAGCTGGATAGGTCACTGTTTTATTCGGTAATTGTAAATATTGCAACGGGTAATATATATTTTTGGTTTATTTATATTTATTATTTATTGGATTCCTGTGAGAGCGATCTGAATTTAAATAATGAAGGTGTAACAGTGATTTGGAGGTTGTTAAAAAATATTTATGATAGGAAAACATAAAAATCTGAAAACGTGCGTAACAAATTAAAGAGGGGAGAAAAATCGAACGTAAAATTCTGAGATTTATTGTTCATATATTATTTATGTATTTTTGCTTGTTATCTGCCTTCGAATTTTTTATAAATGCATAAAAATTTGCAGTTTATTTATTATATTCTATTTTTCCTTTAGATATTCAGTGTGAGATATAATAATTAATTGGTAATTATAGATTAATACGTAATTAAATACCTGACTGAAATAAAGTATTTCAGTTAAACTAAGATTATAAAATTATTTAGACATTTAAAATTACATTTCCTTTAGACATTCAGTATGAGATATAATAATTAACCAATAATTATAAATTAACTCGTAATTAAATACCAAACTGAAATACTTTATTTCAGTTAAACTAAAATTACAAATTCTGAGAATATTTCCATTTTTACTACGTTTACATCTCATTTACAATAAGATTAACAAACGATTTGTACACTGAACAAAATTAACCCTTCTGTAGTGTTCCTTAATACTTACGCTCAGTGCACAAAAATTATAATTATATACATTGTTGACGAATGTAATAAAAAATTATGCACTCATTCTATAATAAAAAAATTATTCACCCGTTCTATAATAAAAAAATTATTCATTCTCTCTATAATAAAAAAATTATTCACCCATTCTATAATAAAAAATTATTCACACATTCTATAATAAAAAAATTATTCACCTATTCTATAATAAAAAATTATTGACCCATTCTATAATAAAAAATTATTGACCCATTCTATAATAAAAAAATTATTCACCTATTCTATAATAAAAAATTATTGACCCATTCTATAATAAAAAATTATTCACACATTCTATAATAAAAAAATTATTCACTCATTTTATAATAAAAAATTATTCACCTATTCTATAATAAAAAATGATTGACCCATTCTATAATAAAAAATTATTCACCTATTCTATAATAAAAAATTATTTACCCATTCTATAATAAAAAAATTAGTCACCCATTCTATAATAAAAAATGATTCACCCATTTTATAATATAAAATTATTCACCCATTCTAGAACGTGCAAATAAAAGAGACACCGCTCAAGCAAACCGAACCTAATAAAATTCAAAATAAAAAAAAAAAATCATATAAATTAAAAAAAAATACGATTGTATTTTTCTGATGATGTAGAAAATTAAAAAACGACGGAGAAGGGTTAATTTCGAATTAAAGAAATTTAAGAACGTATATTAACAAATCGAATCAATTTGAAATGGAACGAACGTTTCCAACGAACGAAATTGCTTCCCTTTGGTAATTCCAATAATTATACATCGCGCGGCAAAATCGTTTTTCAGAATGAATCCATTTGTTTCTGCTGGAATCGACATCAATCGTCGCAGTAAATCATCAGTCCTGTTGACACTTTTCATTGCACGGTTGACGCGTAACAATTGACATTCGTCATATCGTACAAATATACGCAGTAGGCAGACACGTCAATGTTTCACGCTGTTTCGTGTCGATGTTCACGACACGTTGTCGTCGAGCCCGTTCATTTTATTCCCGCCCTTGTTCGAACCGAAAGATACACCTGCGAATTGATAATATAAAATTTACACCGAACAACCATCGTCTCGCGCATTCATCTCCTCGGCATCGAAATTAGGATTCTCTTCGCTTCGTCTCTTAACCCATTTGCATCATCACCAACTATCTGTTTTCAATATGATTATTTACATCGACTTAATATTTATCAAATTATTTATTACATTTTACGTCAACTTAATATTTATTAAATTATTTATTACATTTTATATCAATTTAATATGCATTACAGTATTTATTGAACTTTATATCAATTTAATATTCATTAAATTTGTTGACTCCCACAGTTTGCGTGGAGTCGATTATTTAGCATCGAGATGCCAATACTTTTTATAACAATAATATAAATGATATATTGAGTTCGGTTCGTACAAGTTCGGTTCAATAATCAGTTCTAAGTTCTTAGTTCAATTATAATTCACAAGTTTCAGTTCTGGTTCTCATTCACAAGTTTGGTGTTCGATGTTCTTATCTCATTTCCATGGGAGACATGGTATGTCCAATTAGTTAAAAATTCTGATGACAAGAGAGGTGGCCAATGTCACGACGTCAGAGTTCGCGCGTCAGTCCTAAGTCAGCTAGGTTTAGATGTGACGGTGTCAGAAGGTAGCAGCTCAAGTACACGTGCGTCAGTTCTTGGTAAAGATTAGGATACGGCTCTTTGCTATTGAGCAGAAATCGACGAACACCGAAATATTCGCCAATTTCTAGGTCGTAAACTAATGTAGGGATTTTAGGTTGCAGACGGGTGTCTCTACAAATACTCAATAATGGACACTGTCTTAAGAACAATAACTATTTATTAACTAATTACTAGGCTCAATAATCCAATACTCGCTCTCTAATTCTTCTCTATACTCTCCTTACTCAACTCTCACTGCTCACTCCCTATCCTCTGACTCTTCTCCGACTAACCCTCGACTAACTCTCTCCGCATTTTCTCCATTCATTTATCCCTTCATTCTCTCTTCTTCTATTCTCAATCTCTTTCACTCTGCTCAGGCATTCTCAGAAACTCTTCGGTCACACGATATTCCCTGTCACTCGGTCCAAATACTCTTTTCTCGCACGTCTATCGCTCGGCCCAAACACTCGTCTCTCGCACCTCTATCGCTCGGCCCAAACACTCGTCTCTCGCACTTGGATCACACTGTCCCAAACACTCTTTATTCACACCTCTATCACTCCAGACTAAACATTCTTACCTCAGTCTTACCATTCCCACACTAATGACATGCCAGATGTGAAAATGACCATTCTCAAAAATAGCTAGGATTCGTCCGTATCTTAATTAAGTCGTTATCTGTCCTTAACAAAATTATTTATTAATGTAGCGGCACATGGCTCGCAGCATTGATAGAAAATAGTATTGACCATTTACAGATGTTTAGGTGTAGATAATTAACACGTTCAACCCGGCGTGAACCACCGGTGGTTCACAGGCATTGCTTTCATCTGGCGGCGTGGGCCACCGGTGGTCCACACCTAGTTTGCTCCGTCTGACGGCGTGGACCATCGGTAGTTCCCATATATTTCTAATTTTATTTGAAAAAGCATACTTTAAATTGAACAACTGGGAAGAGACTAGATGATATTATACAACGGAAAAGAAAAATTATGTTTGCAGTTGTTTTAAATATAGAGAATAATTTATTTTTCATAATTATTTTCAATGTAAAAAAAAAATTCGTCGAACAAAAGAGTTACAATGAACAATAATTATGACTCCATAATACCAAGGGTCAATAATAAATGATTGAAAAACAGAAATTATAGAATGTCTAACCTTAAAGAAATAAAAGCATTTTACTTACATATATATTTCACAATTTGTAAATAAAGTTTCATAAGTAATTTATAACAATTAGATGCAAGTAGACTTCAGACTCAAGCCACTGACAACAGAGAAAATAATGAAACAAACAAGCGCCGCCAGACGAATAAACATCTGATAATCTCGAGCCCGCTGACCATACGGACTTCGAAAAAATGCGCCGGGTCGAACGTGTTAACACTAGAACTACCGAACAAGTCAAAATGACTTGTTCATAATTTCTCATAGAAATTTTAGAAATTTACAATAATAAATTTTGGATGATTTTCCGCAATTTTTTGTAAAAAATATGCACAAAGAATTGTTACCCTTATTAAAGCTATTTTTCAAAATACCTATCCTTCTGATTTCTTTGGTACAAATAACTCTACTTTAATCGCCGGTAGTTCTAGTGTTAAGCCTATCCTGAAGTCTGTAAGTTATAAAAAAAAAAATAAATAAATTTGCCGATAAAGACTTTCTTTTCACACTTCCTTGCGATGCAAATTGGTTAATCCTTACCCGGAGACATCGGTCATGGACGGAGAGAAAGTTGGCCATGATTTACGATAGTCCTCGAGAACACGGTAATTGCTTCGCAGCACTTTATACGTGTGCCGTATTTAATATAACATCGTCATACGAAATATTAATATCGTCGTGGGAGTGCAGCAGCTTGGTATGCGTCATATGAGGTGCTTTCTGCCCTCTGTGCAATAATCGTGAGAGGTAACGAAGCGGTTCTACGAGGCAGCAGTCCGAGGGTGGAACAATTTTCGACGCTAGGAATTTAAATATTCCACACTCGGTCGGTTTTTAAGTCGAATTGGACTTGCTGGAAGAAGGGGAGTATTATCATCGGGAATCTGAAATTTCCTCGGAACACTCTCGATTTTCCTTTTCTCGCCGGTGCCACGAATATGGTGCACGGTTAAAGGACGAGAGTTGGAATCGAGAGTTTCGAGGCGCGGTGAGATTCGACAGAAGTTGGAGAAGTCCTCTGTTCACTGGAAGGTGAGTAACGTAGATTGGTCTCGCAAAATTGACGCTTTCCGGTTAACGCTGCGCAGATATGGAATGGCGTTACACTTTATCGCGTATCTATTGTCCTTTGAACGGTGGCTTTGTACAAGGTAACCTTCTTAATCCTTTCGCTGCGAAGAGCTTATATACAGGGTGTTAAGAAAAAAGCATTCAATATTTATGTAGCATATAGAACACACTGTGCTGAGTAGAAAAGCCTTAGCACAGATAACACATCACATAATAAGTCTCCGGTCTAACTAACAAGGGACAACGGCCAAATGACACGCGCCGATTTTGATGAAATTTTGATACGTTATAGAACCCGAAAGAATATTTGACACGTGTTTTTTTGTATCTGCAAACATCCGTGCCGAAGGGTTGAGAACAGCTCTCAAAGGTGGGGTTGAAAAGCACGTTTCAGCGAATATCTCGCAAACTATTTGGCGTAGACAAAATATTAAAAATGCAGATTGCGTGGTTTCGTTATATAAATTAACAATATTGTGGGGATATAATTAAGTGGCATGAGACTTTGGTATATATGTAAAGTTTAATGCTAAAATACAATATAATAATCCTTCGGACGCTAATTCTAACACACTGTATACTCTCTAACTCTTAACTCTGAACTGCAACTTCTTTCTGACTTCAACTCAACTGCTTAACTTCAACTACCAAAACGGATCTAGCTCACTAATCCTTGAATATTTTATTTTCAATCCCGTTAAATATTTTTAATACACTTAGTATAGAATAGAAAATTTATTAGATTGAAAAACAGAGCATAAAATCATACGTAACCACGAACATACGTGTTAAATATTTTTTCGAGTTCTAATAACGTATCAAAATTTCATCGAAATCGGCGTGTGTCATTTGGGCGATGTCCCTTGTAAGAAACAGAAATNGTATTTTTTATCATTAAATTGTGGATTTTTGTGGATTTAATCTGGAAGAAAAAAAGAAGCTGGATAGGTCACTGTTTTATTCGGTAATTGTAAATATTGCAACGGGTAATATATATTTTTGGTTTATTTATATTTATTATTTATTGGATTCCTGTGAGAGCGATCTGAATTTAAATAATGAAGGTGTAACAGTGATTTGGAGGTTGTTAAAAAATATTTATGATAGGAAAACATAAAAATCTGAAAACGTACATAACAAATTAAAGAGGGGAGAAAAATCGAACGTAAAATTCTGAGATTTATTGTTCATATATTATTTATGTATTTTTGCTTGTTATCTGCCTTCGAATTTTTTATAAATGCATAAAAATTTGCAGTTTATTTATTATATTCTATTTTTCCTTTAGATATTCAGTGTGAGATATAATAATTAATTGGTAATTATAGATTAATACGTAATTAAATACCTGACTGAAATAAAGTATTTCAGTTAAACTAAGATTATAAAATTATTTAGACATTTAAAATTACATTTCCTTTAGACATTCAGTATGAGATATAATAATTAACCAATAATTATAAATTAACTCGTAATTAAATACCAAACTGAAATACTTTATTTCAGTTAAACTAAAATTACAAATTCTGAGAATATTTCCATTTTTACTACGTTTACATCTCATTTACAATAAGATTAACAAACGATTTGTACACTGAACAAAATTAACCCTTCTGTAGTGTTCCTTAATACTTACGCTCAGTGCACAAAAATTATAATTATATACATTGTTGACGAATGTAATAAAAAATTATGCACTCATTCTATAATAAAAAAATTATTCACCCGTTCTATAATAAAAAAATTATTCATTCTCTCTATAATAAAAAAATTATTCACCCATTCTATAATAAAAAATTATTCACACATTCTATAATAAAAAAATTATTCAC
>SMSQ01013133.1:0-14652 GCA_019453375.1 Ctenoplectra terminalis | reverse complement strand
TTTTTTTTTTTTTTCTTTTCTTAGCTAGTTTTTGGTGACCATGATTTTAGAAATATACGCGGTGCGTGTAAAATGTGTTTCGTTAAGACTGGAGCTATCGGCGATTAGAGTAGATTTGTTTGTGCCATAGAAATTAAAATGATGGGTGTTTGGAAAGATATCTATGATAAGGGTGAGAGTTCTTGGTTCGTATTTTTTGCAAAAAGTCATGGTATATATTTAAAGTTTCTATGAGAAATTACAAGTCATTTCGACCGCTTTGGTAGTTCTTGTGTCTATTATTTCAATACACGTAAAATAAAATATGTGATTAAACGAGGAAGTAAGTTCAGCGTTTGTCAATTAACACCATATTGTTTGCAATTTATTTTCGCAGTTCCTAATCATTGCGATTCCAAGATAACCACTTAAATTTGAATCATAATAATTTAATTAACACTTTATATCGACATGTACACTACTGAAAAAAAATGTTTCTGTATATACTAAAATTATTCAGTATATCAACATCAACTCAATTAAAATGCTTCTAAATCATTAAATATAACACATTTCTATACAAAATATATATTTTAAAATAATAAACAAATATATAAGCGACACAAATACGTCACCATGACGACAAACAAACAAACAAACATCGCTCTCCGAATTCATTTTTCTACGCTTCCGAAAGCAAGTTGAAAAATAAACAGCTGCTCGAAGCCAGCTATTTTTTATCTTTTTTCCACCAGCAACCGTCCATAAATCTTTGCCCGATTTTCCTGAAATTATGAGATGTGTACGTGCCATAAGCTGTCGGTGTGTTTTCAAGGCTCCCATTCATGCACCATTTCACGCGCATTTCGCTCGTACTCATTCATGGCCCGTTACTCTTGAACTGCAGGTGCGTATACGCGCACGATAGCCTCGTTCATGCTAATTTTATCGCTCGCGGATACGACGCCGAATTACCGCTGGCAAGTCATTATCGTGGATTTTGATAATATCGTAGCGCGTCGATTATCCACGGGTTTTGTTCCACGTTCACGGTAAACGAGCGTGCGATATTTACGCTGGAATAATGGCCGATTGTTCGGACACGCATTTGCCATTGGTTGTAAATCAATGAAAATTTAATCGGCTGATAATTTAATCGATACGTTAATTACGCCTAATTTTATTAATAACCGAGCCGACGCGACGCGCGCACAAAACGTAGCGGCCGGTTATGAACGCGAAACTCCTACTCGTAACTCATATTAGTAACTTTACTGTTCCGACGTTTCGCGTGTAACCATACACGGATTTTGATTCTCTGACCCTCTATGCGCCTCTCATCCTACAACGCTGCTTCGAGCATATTATTTTCACGTTTCGATGGGATTTCTATCGATAATTGATCCAGGATTTACGTTCGCGCGTTGGGGAATTAGACCGAAATCCATTAGTTTTGGTATAGGAGCGCGGAAAAATTAGCAACTATCGGGATGCTTGACAATTTTGGGCGCGTGAAATCATTTTTTGTGAATTTATTGTGGTCTGAATTGATCAGTACTCTGTGTAATTAATTTGAAATAATTTTTGAGAATTTATTGTGGTCTGAATTGATCAGTACTCTGTGTAATTAATTTAAAGTAATTTTTGTGAATTTATTGTGGTCTGAATCGATCAGTACTCTGTGTGATTAATTTGAAGTAATTTTTGTGAATTTATTGTGGTCTGAATTGATTAATACTCTGTGTAATTAATTTGAAATAATTTTTGTGAATTTATTGTGGTCTGAAACACCACAAAAAAAAAATCGTAAACATTCGTAATTATTTTTTGTTTCCAAAAAAAAATTAAGTTTTCACAATAGTGTAGAGGAGAATTCTATCAAAATAAGAATTCAAAGGAAAAATTGTTTATCATTAATATTAAAATTGAACAAAATCAATTACGAATTTATCATACAAAAAGTTAACTCTGTAAATTTTAGCTCTCACTTTTTCACCATCCAAACAAAATGATCTCAGTCTACCCTAAACGTAAAAAAGTTCAGAAACACAAAGGGATAATATAAAAAATAAAACATTTATATTCGCAGTAAAAAAAATTCCAGCTTCGTACAATACTCTTGTGTAGCATTTGTTAAAATTTCTCTTCTTCGGAAAGATTAAAAAAAGAAAAGAGCAAACTCTGTCTCACAAAGGAACAGATAAACCATTTCAAACGAGAACGTGTAACCCCTGGCAATAAGTTAATTTTAATCTTATTTGATTGTGTCTGGCTTGAATTGTGGCGCTTCCATGCCGTATCAAAAGAAACGCGCGGAATTATGCATTTGACAACACACCTACGAAATTATATTCCCCTGGACGTTATATTTCATAGATATTCACAGAGCCGCGCTCGCGGCTGTGCAGCTTGCATTTTCTCGTTTACTTCTTGTCATGGGAAACGGAAAGAAATGGTCCGGTCCGCGAACGAAGGAAAAAAGGAAAGAAACAGAGAAAAAAAATAATAGAAGAACGAGACAAGAGAGAAAGAGGATTTCGAGTGCGTCTCCTCTTTTCCGTTCGCGGATCCTCGTTGGACGAAGAAACGGTTCGAGGAGCAAGAAACAAGGGAAAAAGGGCAGAAAAAGGTCGGTGATAAATGTTTCAGAAGCCGACGCAATGACAAAACGTTTTGGGGTCGTGAAGTCACGATTCTGAGTAAGGACACCCCAATGTCTTTTCCGGCTGTACATAAAAATATACGATACGTGGTGTATCGTTCGTGATCCTTCGATACGATTAATGATGTACGTTTATTTGCTCAATTACAAGTCTTGGTTCCTCTTGTCTTTTAATTCCGACAATTAATTGATGGGATACTTGGAAAGATGTTCGTAAATTAGATCTTTTATATCGAGTTGTCACTGCGAATAAGGTTACTTCGGATCGTTCTGTGAATAATAAGAATATATTTTTTTTCTATTTTCTATTTTTTATGTTAGTCATTAATCTTCTGTTGTTCTTTCATTCGCCTACTAATTTTCTATTCCTTTTAATATATTTTATTATTATATCTTCAATTTTTTTATTTGCCTACTAATTTTCTATCCCTTCTTTTAATATATTTTATTATTATAACTTCAATTTTTTTAATTCGCCTACTAATTTTCTATCCCTTCTTTTAACATATTTTATTATTATATCCTCAATTTTTTTAATTCGCCTACTAATTTTCTATCCCTTCTTTTAATATATTTTATTATTACATCCTCAGTTTTTTAAAACACTTGCATTACTTAAATGAGTGAACTGATATTAAAACTGTAAATTCATAATACTATTAAAATAAGAATTATTTGCTTAGCAAAATTACCAAGCTTTACTTTTACCAACAAACAGATAATTACATTTACAAAATTTCACTGAAAACCTAACATCAATCTCAATACATCTACAAACTTTAATCACATTAAAATATCCACAGCTTTCAATTTTCACCGTACACTTTCAATTTTTATCGATCCTGGGAAAGCTAATAAATTCACAGCACGGCAATATTGCTGCTCTGGAAGAGACTCAGATTTCTTAACGATTCGTAAAATCCCAACAAAGGCGTCGATATATTTCTCCGAGCAGAAGAAAGTCATATAGAACGCGAGGAACTAGCGAAGAAGAAAACGAGGAAGAAAAAAAAAAGAGCGAAGCGAAAGGGTGATTCAACTCTTTTATTACTTGCTGTCTCTTGATTTGCCCCTTACCTCTACCGAGGCAAGGAGAGACCGACGTTCGGGATAGTCGGGTGGCATCCAGACAAATTTCAAGCGAGCCAAGAGCTCGTAAAAGCTCAGCCTCCTATCCGAACATCCCCTGCCACCTAAGCCCATCGGGGGTGAATGTGATCCGGCAGGAGCGTATTTCAACAACACAGGGAAGGAGGGGGGTTGGTGTCCGTCGACGTGTTTTGGCCAATCCTATACCTCCTTTCGGAGGAACAGGCCTCAACCCCGTGGACATCGTAAAGAGCTGCAAATTGCTGTCCACGAATGAACGGACGGAATATATAAAATTTGGCCGACCGCCATTTTCACTCCATCCACTTTTTCCACCAGAAAACGAAATCTACCGTGAATAGGAAGGGTTTCATCGATATTTTTTGCAATTACGATGTCGTTTCCAACTGTCTCGATAAGTCGAGCTGTCTCTCTAAGAGAAAACAAACGTTGAACAAGGAACTCGCCTGCGTTCTTATTTTCTTCTTGACAAACTTTTTCAGCGACGTTACAGTAAATAAGATTGAATCTTCGTTGGTGTCTTTCCAGGATGAATTAAAATTACTCCGAAATACCACTGTTGGGTCTTCGTGCTTGCGAAACGGATATTTTTAACACATCGAAGACCAGAGACTTTTCTTTAAATCTTATTATGAGATGAAATTACGCTCGAATAAAATTTTTACTCGTCTGCTTTTACAAAACATTTACGCTTACAGTAAATATGGATCTTCGTTTCAATTTTTAGTTGAACTGGTCGTTTTTAAAACTAACTTTCTATTTACAATTACCTGTCACTTTTGTAAATTGAAAGAAACGAAGTACGAGATATCTCGTGGCCGGTCCTCAATGTGTTAATAATTGAATGTCCCAAAAAAATGTATACGCTGTTTAACGGGTCATAGCTTTCTGATTTTTCTTTCTGTTTAGAGTGTAATTAACCGATTAGCTGCCACGATCTTCATTTGGGGATTTTGGAATTTTACGTTTGCCACTCGGCGCTAAAAATGTATTTGGTACGCTTGACGATTTAATTTCATTCTACATATATCTGTCAATATTGTGTGTAACAAAAAGTGTGTATTTTGTGCTTCGTTTCTTCACAACAAGCGACCAAAATTGAAATTCATATGCAAGTTGAACAGAACAAAATTATCATATTTGAAGCTTAATATTTTTTTTAACACTAGATTTACGGAACCCGTCAATTTGACGGATTTCTGACTTCATGCTGGAGTGCAATAATTATCTGTGTAGAAAATGTACACTCAAAATAGAATTTAAATGCAAGAAACGTACTATTAAATCTGTGCGAATAAAAACCGATTAATTTCAAATAAAATGAACTAATGTTATTAGAAAAAAAGCACAGTTCAATATACCCGTAAAATGGTCCAATTAATCCCCGTAAATTTAGTGTTAATATTGTGTGTAACAGAAAGTGTGCATTTTGTGGTTCGTTTCTTTACAACAAGCGATCGAAATTGAAATTCATATGTAAGTTGAACGGAACAAAATTGTCGTATTTGAAGCTTAATATTTTTGGTTTCTTTTTTATATTATAATGAAATACGGTACATAAATGTACATAATTCAGAGATTATAGCAACGATCTGTTAGTTTCTTGGTTTTCTGTTTTTTATTCAAATGATTTTACCGATCATTTTATAACGATACCCGTTTGGCACTTTTTCAACAATATCAAATAATTTCGAAACAAAACATAATTTCAATATAATTATATCGCCACACAACTTTCTGTGCATATATATAACTTACCCAGTCGAAGATAAAAAAAAAATTTGGCAGTTAATGGGTTAATTGGAAATAAAAAGTGAACCAAGATTCACTTTCGAAGAAAGAAAATTTATTTTAAAATGCTATTGGAAGCATACATTTTAAATTATATCATAAATTATTATTATATAAATTATAAATACATTTGACACGTAGATTCTTCCGCAGTTTAAATATTAATTACACCTGGATAAAAAGTGAAGAATCGTTCAAACTGTGTATACATTTTTTCGGGACACCCTGTGAAAATCATAGTTTACCTTCGAATACTATTGTAATTATAATAAATATTGGAAAGTGATGCAGAATATTAGTAGAAACAAGTTTTCGATTAAATTTAGGATTATTTTTTGTTCTTATTATTCAAGCTTTGATTAGGCATTATTGGTTGGTCCGACAATTCTACGCGTTGCAAGCGTAGGAAAAAGGTTTTCGACTGTCCGGTATCTACTCATCGCAGCCCAAAACGTTTTCAGTAGAACAATGTACCTTGGATCCTCGTGCGTTTCCCGATTTCGCCCCGTATGAGCTCTTTTCTTCCGCCCAGTGCCGTTTTTCTACCGTTTCTTTTTTTCTTTTTTCTTTTTTTTACTCCTTGCCCTTCCTTCTCTCTCCATTCCTTTTCCTACTTTTCTTTTTTATTATTATTATCCCCAGAGACTGGGAAGTTTCAATGGACTTTACCCAATAGCCTGTGCTTCCTAGTTGGCTTGAAGCTAATAAACTATAAATTCAGCCCCTTTCTTCCGATGTTTCTTTAACCCATAGCCCAACGTCGTCACAACTTCCTTAGCAATAAGAGGTCCCTCATGCTGTGTGGACAAATATCCAGAAAGATAAACATATTTTATATCGCGGTATCTAAGAATTCGAACGAAAATTTACACCCGCATAAAGCCGTGTATAAAAATTGCGTTACCCGATCGAACTCTATGATAATACATTTTTACGATCGACGTTATGCTTTTATAGACGCACTCGCGTTATTCCCAATTTATGGTTTTATGATATAAAACAAGGTGACGAGTATTATGATACGGTGTATTAGACGAAATTAACGCTCCATAAGTTGAATATTTTTTTTTTTTATCTATGAGAAGGAAAATAAGAATCGTTGACTGGAGTTTCTTGGATTCAATTAACGAGTAGAAACTAGTAATTGTTATGAGTATTTGGTTTGGTAATAAAGTATAATAATGTAAAAGAAAAAAGATAATTTCGCGTGAGATTGCTCGATCTTTTGTAAACTACGAAATATTGCTTGGATTATTTTACTTTAACGGTAACGCGTTGACGACGGAACCTTATTTTTATAAATCTTATTAATGGAACAGAGTTACATCCTAAATCGAAGTTATATTTGTGTCTCAAACGCGGATCTTAAATTCTAAGCTGGAGCGATTATTTTGTCAATTTTACCTTTTTGGGATAAGAAATACAACATGGGAGAAATTTCGTCCGCAATATGTTAATATTAGTATTACAAACCTACCTGCATTTACTTTAAAAGTTCTATTTTTTTAACTTAGGTGTTGATTAAATTTACGATGAACCGAATCTTAAAAAAAAAAAAAGAAAAGTGGACCGTTAGTTTCCAACTTAGTCTATGTAATTTTCAAGTCGCGAAACGTTATAGAGATTTAAAGAAATTTATTTTGCCCTGAAATTACCATGACGAGCTGCACTTTTCATTTTAGGTCAAGAGGTTAATATATATTTTTTATATTAAAACTATATTATATATATTTTATATTAAAAATTTTTTTATATTAAATTTTTATATATTTTTATTTTAATTAAATATATTTTATATATTTTTATATATTTTTATTTTAATTAGATATATTTTTTATATTTTTATATATTTTTATATTAATTAAACATATTATATATATATATTAAAAAAAAAAAAGAAATGGTTCAACATGCTTTTTCTAGAATCAAAGAAGGTTATCAACGATTCCATTTATGTAAAATTCATGCAATTATATTATTATTTAAAATTATATCTTTAGTCACATATTATGTTTCTTTTAAAGCGATACTTTCCAGATTGCTTCTAATTGTCTCGAAACGCTAAGAATATGTAAAATACCATTTCTAGGTTGATGTATGCTGGCTATCCATTGAAATTTACAAGTGTAACGTCGATACGAGAAACCGGTACACGGGAGAATTATTTCAAACAGATTTTAATACGATTGTTTGTACGATATGATCGGCAAGAGAAGAAAATAAGCTGACGGTCTTAACGGGAGTCACGTAGGGAGACTTAACTCGCAAACAGCTTTCCCGTCTGTCGGGTCTATTAATTTAATACCGTGAAATCACTTTGTTTTCACTCTAAACAACTTCATGATGCAGCGCGACAGTGAAACCTCGTCATCGCTTATCGAGCCGGAAAATATCAAGGCGGCTAACGAGCCGCGTGCCAAAATTATTCGTCTTGTGTCTGAATTTCATTCTCCGCGCACGTAGACGCGTTTGAGAAAATGGTAAACGTTTAGGGCAACCAATTTTCTGTTTCAAGTTAAACAGAAACTGTATTGTATAACGTGTTGAGGTAAGTACTTACACTGTTTTGTTATATTATTACAGGGAATCCGTAAGCTTTCGCTTTTTTGTAAACGAAATAATTTATAGACATCATAGATGAGGTTGCAGTATGGTATCTGAATTGGAATTATTTTTGAGGATTATTTTTAATGTTTTATGATTATGTTGCATGTTACCTGTGGTATGTGTGAAATTTATATTTTTGTGAGCGGATCTAATTTAAAGAATAGATACTAGATATATAAGGAATTAATTAAAAAAAAAATAATAATATTGAATACTGTTGTATTAATCTTACTTTACGAGAAAGTTTCCTCTAAAAACTTTTATATTTTTTTGAGTGGTTATAATTTAATGAGTAGATGCTATATATTGCAAAAAATTAATAAAGAAAAATATAGAGTACTGTTGTATTAAGTTTTTTTCTAAGAAAAGTTATATTTTTGTGCGTGATTACAATTTAACAAATAGATGACTAAATTAATGAAGAAAAATATAGAGTACTATTGTAGTAATCTTATTCTACGAGAAACTTTATCCCACAGAAATCAATTCAATCAATATATATTGAACAGAACTCACTTGTTACCCTTTCAATTTTTAATTCTTTTTTTTTCCAACCCACCTAATGTTCGATACCTTAGATCACCAAACTATCAAAGACACAGCTCTTAGAAGATTCATAATCCAAGACATAGGTTTATTCCGATAAAAAAGTTTAAAAATTCGTACAATTTGAAATAAAGATTGGAATGATTCTAAATAAAAATTAAAGCGAAAGAAACTCTCGCCTTCAACTAAAACAAAACCAGACTTCACGCTACAAAAGTCACGAAATATACCTCGACTGAATACAAACGTTGGATTACAAGTTTGAAGTTGCGTTTATACGCGGAGCAGAGGAATATTACAAGTATCGTGCTGCAAAGTTTCGCGTGAAACGTTACCTCGGGTGCAACGGAAAATAATAGTTACCGTGACGCGTTAACGTTACGCTGAAACGATATATCCTCTTTGGTATTCAAGGCACGTTTGACACGTTCGATACACGATTCAAAGTTTACCTTAATTCGAGCGGCGAGGTCAGGTTGAAGCGCACTAAAAACTCTTTTACGTTCACACGTACGGGGGTGCTTTTGGTTTCAACGGATACGAACGTGGATGGAAGCGCGCGAGATCAGAGAAGAGTTCGTGTAAACGTAGATTTGCTTACTTTTTCAAATACAGGGATTTCAAATTACGATTTCGGATCAAAAGATGAAACACTGTAATCCTGCTGGATTTTTATATCCATATTGCGCGCGCGCAAAAAAAAAAAAAAGAAAAAAAAAAGATAATTCGTTTAATGCTCTGCAACACGTAATGAACGAAGCACAGAATGATTGAGAAGGCTCCAACAAAGACAGCAATTTACTACACGAGAATACGAGTTCCTTTTTCGCATGTTACGCGCAAATCCGTTTCATTTCAAACTGACCTCATCGTCCGTTCGTTCCGAGACTGGGGAAGCAATTATTCGCGCTCATCGCCTTCGAATTTGCTCGTCTGTGCCGCGGGTAATTCGTGGTCGTTCTCAAAGAAGGCACCGGGCGAACGTAATCACGGCCGAGGTATAAGAGTAGAGGTATTTTCGTGTCACTCGAAACGTTACCAACGGAACGCAGAAAGAATATTGGACATTCAGAACACGGGACACGGAGATCCCATAAGATGTTAGGTCTATCCTGTGTACAGGGTGTCCCAAAAGGTCTGTAAGTTCCTTTAACACGTTGACTGCGACGCGCGTTTACAGTAAAATCTCCTTCAGGCCACGCGTACCGCTGTACGAAGCGTACTCTTCGTTATATTAATTAATTTAGTTTACTTATTATATAATTAACTTATTTTAATTATATAATTAACTTAGTTTATATTAATTAATATTCAATAGTTTTGTTACTTCCTCAGCGAAATATCTTTTTAAACACATACGAATATCCTTCGCAAGTAGACAAATAAGCGTCACCCCGATACGGGTGACGCGGCCCGATCAGAAACTTTACTGTCACCCGAATATGGGTGACATGGCAGTCAACGTGTTAACGCTAGAACTACCGAACAAGTCAAAATTACTTGTTCATAATTTCTTATAGAAATTTTAGAAATTTAATTTTAAATTTAAATTTTTTCTTTTAGAAATTTACAATTGTGGCGGCCCTACGCTCCGCCTCCAGAGGAACCTACAACACCGACTTTCCCGCAAGTCCTCGAGAACGGTACGATTAATACTTATACCGATCTCTCTCCTGATTTCAACATCCGCGCGTCTAAGGCACGGGCCTGCTAGGATGCCTTACCGATGAAACGATCCTATCCTTTTGCTTCCTTCTTCCACCCGCCACTAAAACAATAATGAATTTTTGAGGACTCTCCACAATTTTTTGTAAAAAGTATGCGTAAAGAATCGTTACCCTTATTATAGATATTTTTCGAAATATATCCTTCTCCTTCCTTTCCACCCGCCACTAAAACAATAATGAATTTTTGAGGACTTTCCACAATTTTTTGTAAAAAGTATGCGTAAAGAATCGTTACCCTTATTATAGGTGATTTTCGAAATATATCCTTCTCCTTCCTTTCCACCCGCCACTAAAACAATAATGAATTTTTGAGGACTTTCCACAATTTTTTGTAAAAAGTATGCGTAAAGAATCGTTACCCTTATTATAGATATTTTTCGAAATACCTATCATTTTGATCTCTTTGGTACAAATAACTGTACTTTAATCGCTGGTAGTTGTAGTGTTAAGGGACTTACAGACCTTTCGGGATACCCTGTATATTAGGTTGTTCCGAAAGTTTCTTTCGTCATTTTCGCGAAGTTGCTTCGTCTGACAGTGTTTATATAAATTGGTAGTCTTATTTGTTAAACGAGAGATGGAGAAAGGTAAGAGAGCAAAATTGATAAATAATGTATGTATATAATTAATAGAACGAAAGAGACTTTTGGGATAATACCAATATCACGTCTGTGACTTCTCGTTTCCAGTAATTATCAGCAACAGCACGCGGAAACAAAGTGAGGAATCGTATTTTGTCGTTTAGTCAATGTGGAACTATGTGATAAGGCGACCACCCTTCAATATGCCCTTCATTCTGCGCTTATGAGTCTCTATAGGGTGATTTACAAGCCTGCTGCTGAAGTCCGACAGTACGATTGTTGAAGAAAATTGGTTGAAAAATTTCTTGTTGATCTTATCGAGTAATGGATTATATCGAGTCTTGAATTGTTATTTTTAAATCTTGGCGATAAATTAGAAATATTATTTTCCTTGAATATTGTTTGATAAGAAAAACGGATCGAAGTTGTTCTTAACAGAGAAGACATAGTTGTGTTCTAATTGTAAATGTAATTTTAAAATGTATCAGGTATACAATTTTTCTAAATTATTAATAATAATTGTTTAGAATAATAATAGTAATAACAGCAATGATAACTACACGATAATATAATTATGATGCTCTGCAAAAAATATGAAAAATTAAAAATGTAACTATATAATAATTATTACTTTACATAGTATTATACAATTATTGTTATTAATATTATTATTATCCAAAATAATTCAATTAATATTGCACTGATATACGAAAGATTCATTTCAGCACAATTTCAATATGAAAAAAAATTATTTAAAATCCAAAACTCTGCAAACTTGAAAATTGTGTATTAATGATTCAATTCCCAAAAAATATAATAATTAATTCTTGGATAATATTTTAGAAATACTATATCGCGAAAGTGTTATACTGTAACGCATTCGAACGATCGAGTTAATTATTTCACATTCACTTAAGCAGAGACATTTAATTGTCCGCTTTGCTATGTTCAATATCCACGAAGAATCTTGTTGAATTCGTTTGCGATACCGCTGCAGTTAATGGAGGAGTTGAAAATTGCTTAGTTTATAATTCTGTCTGCAGTTCTATGGGACACTTATAGTTTCGCTGTCTACATTAATATTAACCAAATGCATACATGTATATGCATGTGCTGTTATTAGAATTTGTAGTTCAGGATTCTGTGTACACGTGTGTGCAGACATGCGTGTGTGGTATCGATAAATGGACATTGTGAATGGCTCGTGAGGGTAAACAGTTTCAAAGTTATGAAGCACACGCATCGGTGCTTTGTTAAATGTTTAGTTTGCACGTCATTCGACGTACCGATAGTGATCTTCTATGAGAAAAAACGCGTATATAAATCAACCGAAAGACTATTTCATTGTACCATTTTGTAATACTTGCTCGTCTTTTAATTTTACCGAACGACTATAAAATAGATAAACGCGCTCTAAAATTAAAAAATCGCAAGAATTATTTGAGTGGATCATAATTGGGCTATGGATTTTCATGAAAATTTCATAGAAATTTTCTATGATTAAAAACATAGAAGTTAAATAAAGAACTGTTTTATTTAGTAATTATTATAACAAATATTATATTTCCAGTTTATTTATATATTTTTGCGAAATTCGTGAGAGCGTTCAGTATATCGTTTCTCTTGTTGCAGGGTAATTAAATTTAACAAAATTTTTAATTTTCCATAATGTTAGTATTAAGCAGCAAGCGGTAGATAAACGTTGCCTGTAAAAAGCCGATTAATAGGCTCCTGGTCGATGATCGTTGGTCTCAAAAAGCCGATTAATAGGCCCCCGGTCGATAAAGTGTTAATGATTAACGAATCCTATATCATTTACATTACTATAAAATGGTCACCCGGTATGTGACAATGTAGTGTCTAGCATATTGTAGGATCCTTTCCGTCGAGGGGTGGCTACCCTTATCTTTAACAGACAGCATTCCAATCGAAGCGTCCTCCCTCCTTTAGTCCTTATAACCGAGCAAACAGCTTCCTACGACTCACACGTCGCCTGAATGGGGTTACTGAGCGAGTTTCTTTTATTTCATCCTCAGGGTTATATAATTGAATTGATCCAATGAAGATGCATCGCTTAAGCGTTAACCCTTTCGACTGTGCTACTTGAGACTAATCCTAGGAGCAATCTTAACACGTTGACTGGCACGCAATTTTGTAAGAAAATCTTCGTCAGGTCACGCTCGCTTATCGTTTGTTTCTAATTCTAGAGTAATAATAACTACGCTTGGAACAAAACGTTTAGTTGAAAATTTTTCTTCGAGAACGAAGCATCTAAAGCGCGTCAGATTTGGAAATTATTTCTTCCTTTTTGAATATCTTTTCAGCAGTGGCGAATAGTAAAAATTGTTTTGCCCAGATTGTCCTGATCAACCTAAACTTTGCGTGAACTGTTTTGAAGCATTCCATTGCTGTTGGAAATATTCTACGAGGAATATTAACCCTCTATAGCCTGAATTTTGTCTGCTTGTAAGACATGCAGCTGTTTATTTACTCATAATTTAATTATTGAACAAGTACACAAAATTCCAATATAATTAGGAAGAAATCAAGCATTTCACAGCACTCAGAAACCGAAAACTGGCGATTTTTCGTTCAGTTCAGATACAGCATCTGATCACGTATGACCTGCCTTCGAAGCGCTTAAAATATAATAAAGTTAATATTAGAGATACACAAAATCTGAGTTTTGCTTCCATGACCCATTTCCAACGATTGCGAATCATTTCTTTAACACTAGAACTACCGACGATTAAAGTATACTTATTTCTACCGAAGAAATCAAAGTGGAAGGTACATAAAATAATATGTAATACAACTGAGACAAAGGTTTATCTATATTTTTAACAGAAAATCGCGGAAAATCTGCACAAAGGCACCGCAGTTAATTTGTAAAATTTTTATGAAAAATTACGAATGGATCATTTTGACCACTTTGGTGGTTCTAGTGTTAATAAACTTTTATAACAATTCAATAGTCTCATATTCTGTGAAATATCTTTCGAAATACCTACTAATTTACCTCGTAAGCACTCAAATAAGTATCACCCGAATACAGATTTTTGCCGTCACTCGAATACGGGTGACATGGTGGTCAACGTGTTAATTATTCTCACTTATATTTATTAGGACGCTATCTATGATTCGATTTAATGTATATATATTTTTTTCCTTTTTTTCCCGTATCATTAAAGCAGCGACAATGAAACAACCACGTCGTGAATTCATAAGACACGAATTTTAATGGACACGTGTGTCGTATTGGAGAACTGCAGCGAAGTTGGCGAGTTAAGGGTCAACAAGTATAAGGGTGCTAATTCTCTCGTTATATTCTCCTTTGCATCCCCTTTCCATCAGCCTCTTTCTCTCTGTTCTCGACTTCCCTTGTTCTCTCTTTGGAGCGACCGATAATGGACTTTTAATGCGTTCGATTTGCCAGTCGCAGTGCCAGGATCCCCCCCTACGCTCTTTATAATAAGATTTCCATATTTCCAATTCCCTCTGCACGAATGAAAGCGTGTAAAAACGTCCTCCTCGCTTTTTCTGTGTCAGTTTTTATCCTGACTTTCAATAACAATCACCGCATCGAACATGTCGTTTCAATTTACGTCGCGATATCATTTTTTTATGCACGTATTTAAAACAGTACTTG
>SMSQ01013122.1:0-14381 GCA_019453375.1 Ctenoplectra terminalis | reverse complement strand
CTGCTGTTCTCCTTTGGTTTATACGACTTGAAATTTCTATTGTGTCGGAAACTATATTTCATTTGTTAAATTTTTAGACGCTTTTGAGGGAGATAAATAAATAAAAATACTTGATTTTTCTGTGTATTTTAGAAACGATGAATATTGCGATATTTTATTAATCAAAATTTTTAAGATATTTCAATTTTATTGTCCTTCTTGGATCTGTTAACTCGAAATGAAGTTTGCTCTTACTTAAATAGTATGCTTTTAAATATTTCTTTATTAGATTTAGCGTATTTAATATTTTCCGTTCACTTTTTTAATCTTGTACATTTTGCAAGTCTAACATACTTTAAAATTTAAAAAAAAATTTTTTTAAGGCACACGAATGTCTATCGCAAGCTAGGAAAATAACACAGTTAATTCTCTGCACTACAATTATTTTTCTTCAAATTTATTTTGAGACAAAGCAAATTAACCAAATAAATAAAACAAATAAAATTTCCGAAACATCGCTTTACGTTTTCACAGTAGTCCTGGGAAGCTTAAAAAAAATTTTAAGAATGCAAAGGATTAATATAATTTACTTTTTTTTTTTTTTAATGTTAACCTGTTTCATTTATTTCTGGCGAGGTTTTTGATGATAAGGGTTATTGTTTCGAATGGATTAAATGGAAGAGAAATGGAAAATGTTAGAATAGGTTCATCGGAATTCTGTTGCTGCAAGGTTAGGTATGGCGATAAACAGTCGTTGTAAATTATTGTTATTGGCTTTTGTTCAAAGAAGCGATGTTTAACTTTATCAGCTTTAATAGTGTATCGGATGTATGTACCATGATATAGTATTGCGCTGTGGAACGATGATTAAGAACCAGCAGCGTATGCTGGAATCAATAACTAGTTTATAGCCAATATTCGAGATTATACGTACTCGGTGAGATCTGGTTACATGTGTTTTAGAAGATACGTATATCGTAAAATCAGTCCAATAAAATTATCCTGTAATTCCCATCAAAAATGAAGTGTCCATCAAATGTTCCGGTAAGAGCCAAGCCAAAGAAATTACGAGATCCATTTAAATCGATATTCAATTTTTGATCGAGTGAAATCGTTTCACTCTGTAAAATTTCTCAAAGAAGCTTCAATCTATATTCCAATATTTTCTAAAGTATATCGGTGTCAGTTTTTGCCACATCTTCAAATATGAATTTATATTCCAATTTTTTTTCTAAAGCGAATCGTGTCAATTTTTCCAACATTTTCAAACATGAATTTACATTCGAATATTTTCTAAAGTAAATCGTGTCAATTTTTGCTAAATTTTCGAATACGAATTTATATTCCAATTTTTTTTTCAATAAGAGAAATTGCATCGTTTACAAGAATTCCCTAAAATTGAATCGTTTCCTAGGAAAGGTATCGAAAGTGTTCTCGATGGTTCACGTACGATTCTCGAAAGCGAAAAGCTTCTCATCCTTCTGCGAAGAATTCGGTTTCGCGAAGCGGAAGGGCGATGAAATTTATCGAGGGCCGAGTTAATCGTACAAGCCTCGTTAGTCTCGTTATTGAGTTACACAAAATGCTGAGAGCAGCTGCACCCGTCACTTTCTGCCGCGATCAGCTAGGTGAGAGTGATAAGAAATATGATGAACGACCCGTTACCAGCGAACGGTTGACGCAGAGGATTATTGTTCAACGGTATCCGAAACGGAAGAATTCATGAGACCGTAACAAATTGCACGCGAAAAATATCTTGCATCGTTCCATCACGTTGGACAGATTCTACTCTTGTTTCACGATGAACCAGGAATTATCGTCCGCGTAAGTGTATTCGATTTGTCGAGACCGGTAAAAGAATAATGGATGAGGTTTTACGATAGAGGCGTAACTTTTCAATTACCATTAAAATTGACTCGTTTTAAATTTTCGAAAACGCTCCGAACCTGAAGATACATCAAAGTTGCTACAAAAAGTGTTTCAACGTAGCCACATTTTTTTAATAACTCGAAGCTCAAATAATTAATGCTTTTTAACTTTCTCGTTTGATAATGTTTTCTTCGCGTTTCCATTCGTGTTTAGAGCCTTCTAAAAGCATCCAAAGAAAATACACATATCGAGCATCTCAAGTTTGAACACCCACCCCTCAACTTCAACTCCTTAGAACTCACAACACGCTTGAAATCACACAAGCTTCCAAACAATCGTTCCACGTTAGAATTCCGAAGACTCGGCGTATAACGCGCCACGACCGAATTTATCCAGACAATTCCTTCTTGGTCGCATTACCAAGGATCAGAGTAGAAGGCGACAAGATTGTCCAGGAAATTGGTCGGCGAATCTCGCTCGCGACAGAAAAATCGACAATTCCTACTCTCGCCTCGCGGTCGGAATAATGACGGATGGCAAGGTTCGATAAATCGAGTTCTTCTTCTGATTCGACGTCCGTCGTGGCGGGTATAAACGCCAGTTATCCCATTAAATATTCAATTATTTCTGCCTTCCACTCCTGTCGTTCGGAATTCCGGCCTGCCGTATACGTTGGTTCACGGAACGACGAGGGTGGGTGGAATAGGAAGAAAAAGAAGGGGCTTAATCCCTATTCATAGACTCAATCGAGTGATTTCGAATAAATCCTTGGAGCGATCCGCGAAATTCATCGCAATTAAAATACTTTAATATCCTTTGGAGCACGTACTCGCTTCGGGCGATGTCTCCTTCCAACCACATCCTTTCTACCCCTTGACTCGTCTTGCTTCGCTTTTAGTCCCACGTTTCAGCTCGGCCCCCGCTAGTCTCGTCTCCGCCCCGTTTCGTTCCCTGTGGATCCCAATTTCTTTTTGGAACCGGTGCTCTCTTATTAAACGGGTCCCAATCCAGATGCCCGGAGGTATCGGGAAAGCACGTTCGCTTTCCTTCAAAGAGCCCTTTATCACCGTGAAACTCCGGCAGATATTTTGACCATTCGTCTTCGAGCGATATATCATAGCACAGGGCTGGGTAACTGCAGTTTTTCCTCGCGGCGGACCGTGTAATATTACGCCGCTCGCCACCGGTTCAACTGTCTCTTTGATAGTTCTTTGAAACCGGTTTCCTTGTCGTTCCTTCATGTTTCTGTTCTTTTTCTTCTTCTTCTTTTTTTGTACCATTATAATAAATCTGGTAAAAATTGAGTCTCTTATGAGTTGAAAATGATTGAGATATATGTGGTGTGCGGTTGGAAAATGGAAGATCTCAGTACCATTTTTTATACTGCAAGGTATCAAGAAGGATGTTCTATGCTTTGATTAAAATTTATCATAATTCAGGACGCTTATATTCCCGTAATATTTAATCTGATTCTAAGGTCCTGTATTAGGTTAAAATTGTCTAACCCTCCAACGATCTTTCTCCACACCTCAAACACAATCCTTTCATGTACCGTTCCCAAGCTACAACCAATTTTCCAACCACTTACCATCCACTCGACCTCCATGCGCTTCATCTCGAATTCAATTTATCGATAAATATCTATAACCCACATTATCCTACCTCTACTCGAGCCATTCACAAAATTTCGCCCCGAACGATAGAATCGCCGACCCTGTTCGTGCCTGGAATAATCAGAGAACCATTGCTGACGTTCGACATTGTCGATGCGAAGACCTATCGGGGCCGAAGGTAAGGAAAAAGCGATGGCTAGCTCTATGCCATCGACGATACGATCAATATGTAATGATCGCTATAAAGTGGGCCGGTTAAGGGCGAGGATATTTTAAATGAAAAGAAGGATAAATTTATCACGGCCCCGTCGAACGATTTATCACGACGATACATTCGAGCTACGGACGTTCCGGAGAACGTACGAGGGCGTCAGCTGCGGGAAACCGCTCCGGGGGAAGTAGATCCCCATCCGATCATTGTTCATACGAAGCTAGGATATAATGCGATGCCAGCCGGAGTCAAATATATATATATATATATTTATATATATATATATACTATATATGTCTATTATACGTAACCCCATTTTGGTTTTTCTCGCTACATCACTGTGGAACTGGTTGACGGATTCTAAACGTTCGCATCTTTTTTTTTCGGGTAAGAAAAAAAAACGACGTCTTTGATACGGTGATGCGTGCTTGGGGCGAGGTCAGGAGAAAGTGATTCGATTTTTATGCAAAGTCGAGGGGAGTTGATTCGAGATTTATTCATATTTGATTAATATAGTTTTGATTTTCTTACTTTTGGATGGTCGAAATAGATAGTGTTGTATCAGGGTTTCTTATAAAGTGTTTCGCAGTTTTAGTCGATTTTCAGTTAGGTTTAAATTATTTAAGGAAACAGTGTATGTAGATGTAGATGTTTTTTTAAAATCTTTTCAGGTTGATGGTGGGGTATATGTTTATAATTGTTTGGATTTCCATTGTTCGTTTCGTGTGGATAAATTGAATTTCTGGAAGGTTTAATATTTTTTGAAGTATCGTAATGGTAAAGAATAAAAAAAAGTGAATTGTGTTAAAGCGTGTGAATTTTTTAATGGTTTTATAATTTATTTTTCGAGGTATATGTTTTTAGCTGGTACAGTTCGCAGAAGTAATTTTTTTAATTGTGTATTTTGGAATTTAATGAGTTAAAATAAACGATTAATCGTTTCTTTTTTATTCAGCGACATTTGTTGAACTCGTCTTGACACGATGAAAAAACATTTACAATCTTGAAGTTTCTTTTTCGGCCTGCTAATTAACGTGCTCGAAACATTAAAGTCGAGAAACACTTTTTTAGGAACAATTATACACGTTGAAGGAACGAGTAAACCTCGCGTAAACTCGTCTTCGCGAAAACGCTTCTTTTAGCGATTGCTCTTTTACTTTTTATTCGAAAAGAGCGCAAAAAAATGCAATTTGCGTTGCTTCCTCTCGCAACTGTTCGAGCTTAGACGAGGATATCTCGTTTTATAAAGCGAGTAAAGTGAAATTACTCACCGGTGCTCGTTCGAGTCGTGAAAAATCTTATTCTCGTTTTATTTTACTTAACTCTCTTCCACAACGAATCTTATTTCCACTTCATTTTACTTGAACAGACTTAAGAATCCTAATTTTTCATTTTCTTTTTTTTCGTTCTCGAACGATCTTAGGAATCTTAATCGCTTTCAGTCAGAAAGCAACTCGAGCAATCGATCCACAAATCTTACCATAACTTCAGTTTATTCGCGCAAACCTTTAAGTATTCCAATTTTTACGTTTACCAAAATATATACTCTAAACAAAGCTTCGTATGGACAAATTTTTAATCAACTCCGTAGAATCAACCAAATTATACCAATTATATCAAATAATTATATCAACCTTCCAAATTATACCACCAGTTACGAGACACCCCATGTACCGCTAAATGTTCATACATCATGGCCTTCACCACTTTAGTTCACCAAATACGAAGACTATTTCAAATCAATTTCATGCTTTGTTTCATATTTTCGACTTATTCTTCCACGTAGAATCATCCTCTTTCACCTACGAGACGCTCCGTATGCCTACCATCGATCACATCATCCACACAGAACTAATTCCAAACCCACGCCACAAATCACACCACCCACACGAAACTAATTCCCACCCCACAACCTGTCCCAACCCCACACTCGAAATTAACATCACACCCCACACTGCACCAAACAATCATCAACCCCTCCGCATAACACTCTATCCGCCCTGTCCCTTCCCCAGGGCTCAGTTTCAAGCACGGTTCGTTTGTTTCCCGGCCAAATAGCCGGAATCCCGCATGCCCTTACCGGAAATGTCGTGCTTCTCGGGCCAAGTCACGGGCCGCTCTTATTTCATACAAAATAGCACGACATCTTGCCGGCCCTTCCCCGCCTATAGATCCCGTTAACACAATCGAGCGCGTTTTGGCAGCGTCGCGAGCTCGCTGTTTAGTGGGATAGCCGATGGTCCGTCCCCCGGAATACCCCAGTTTCATCCCCCGAAAACCGTTACGCCGGGCTGTATAAAAGTTTCGCCGCAAAACTCCGTCAACAGAAAAGGATACACCAGAGGATGTTTTTTTTTTTCTCATCGTGCCTCCAACTTCCTCTCTCTTTCTCTTCGAGTTCGCATTCTTTCGCGTCCCCTGTTGGCCAAACTACCCCTATCCCTCTCATCCCTGTTCTCCCGTTGGTCGACATTGTTTCACGTTCGGGACATAGCTTTGGAGAACCGCCGGTAAATCCGACAGCTGCGTCGAATCCTGCTTCTCGTCAAATCGCATCGGGGGCGGGCTAAAAACAACGAGCCAGCGAAATGCCTATGGCTGGATGAAAGTTTCGCGAACGACTTCGCTGAGACGGATACCGGGGGATTCATCCTGCTGCTTTCTTTTCCTCTATTTTCTTTCGGCTTCTTTTACTCGTTCGTTCGTTCGGGTAAGTCGAGCCGCGGTGGATCCTGTTGGTTTGCTTCTGTTTGTTTCTTATGCTCCACAGCGGTTAGGAGAGGGACAGAGAGAGACAGAGGAGATGGCCGGATCGCGTGCGCTAATTTGATTAACTAAAACACGATCGATAAGACGGAGAAGGGGGGGTGGTTTAAGTTTCAGGTGCATGGAAGTGTTGCACACTTAGGAGTTAGTAGTGATAGATTGGTTCAATTAGGATTATTTATGGAGGAAATTGGCGCACCGTTTGATTTATTCGGTTACGGTTTAATTTTCATTGTTGATGTCTTGTCTGCTCGAATTTTATATTTCATTTGATGTTTCATGCGGGGGATCTGGTATGTTAGAAATTGATCAAAGAGGGTTGATTATTCGGCAAGCATAGACTCGTAGAGGATACCAAGGATTTTCATTTTAGAAATTAATTTTTCAAGCAATCCTATATCTCTTAGGGCTTACGGCTAAGAACAAGGTGAAACAGGATCCTGCAAGCTGAATAGCATTTACTTTACCGCGTATCCTACTCTGTACTACTTATTTTTTCAAATAAACCATCCTCTCGGTTGCACAGGGTTGTAAAAAAGATTTTCATCTTAGAATGCTTCGACCAAATCTTAAATAACAAAATCACGCGAAGTTACCTGTATTGAAACTATTTACCACGATTTTCTTAATAAGAAACAAAGTTGTACAAGGTTTCCTCAGCGTTACACCTGATTATTTCTCCAACTACGACTTATACTTCACCTAACAAAATTAGACAAAGCTTATCTCTTCGCTGCAACTTCTGTACTACGGTTTAAGTTTGAAGTACCAAAATTATACAAAGTTGCTAATTTATTGTGATTTACATTCCAAACACGATTTCTGTTCCAAATACCAAAATTACACAAAGTTACTCGTTTATTACGATTTACGTCAAAACTTCCCAAACTGCACGAAGCTTTTTATTAAACCTATTCCTACGACCGCTATTCTAGGCATAAAAATTATTATACGATTCCTCGTTCTCCACGACTCGCGTCACAAATACCAAAATTACACAAAATTACCCACTACCTACGGTCCGCGATACAAGTAACAAAATTAGAGAAACGTTACCAGTTTACTACGACTCGGGTACCAAGTACCAAAATTATGCAAGGTTACCTATTCATTACGACTCGAACCCTAAGCACCAAAATTATACGAGGTTGCCCAATTACTGCAACACGCGTATCAAAGTTATACGCCAGTATCGAAGTTATACGAGATTATCTGTTCATTACTGACTTAACCCCTCAACAATCCCCTTCTATTCTACGTTACGAGCCATTGACGCGTAATCCTGTGCGCGCGTAGACTTTTTGAAGGACAGTAACACGACCGGCGCTGGCATCGAGCCAGCGTCAATCGCGTAATTCCAGCGACGCCGGTTAATCGGTATCCGGCACGATTCCGCGCGAGGAACGCGAGCATAGAATCACTGGCGACTCGGTCGGGACGATGCGATGTTTCCAGCGAGTTAATTCCTGTACCGTGCAGCCTCTCCGTTTATGTTTCAGACAATGGACCGCCCGTCGAGCAGAGCGACGACGGATGGCTGAACTTCACAAAAATCAGCCGCGCCGAGAGCGGATGGTACAAATGTTATACCAGGCACATGCTCGGTATATTCACCAGCATCGGTTATTTTCTCAACGTTCGCTGTGAGTATTTTTTTATTATTTTTTTTCATTTTATTTTTTTTTTAAACTGCACGATACTGTGCACACGGAGTCAAAGTTTTTTTTAAATATGATTGAAATCGTTGAAGTCAGAAATTAAATCTTTGTGTTCCGAGGATTACCTCGATCGAGACTTGTTTTATTTGTTTATTTGGTTACTGAAGGATTCCAAATAATAACGTTAGGAGTGCCGAAAGGTAAAATTTTTAGGGAAGGTGAAAAATAGAGAATATAAGAATATTTATTGAGGCAAAAGAATTTTTAAACCCATGCGAAATTAATTTGGTAAATTAGGATTCGATACAAATAGCCAAGATGCAAAATAATTTTTGAGATATAGAAAATTAATTTAGGTAACGATGAAGGTATTTTGGATATTGTTTATTTTTGTGGAGTGCTAGGATCGCTCTGATATCAACAGTAATTATCGTGGTATTGTCTCAGTTTTTTTGAAAATTTTGCATTTGCATTGTTGTAGTATAGAGTCCTTCGGTTGAGAAATTCTGGTTGTGTTTACTTTCTTATAAAATTTCTCTAGAATTAAATTATTTGTTGCGTATTTTTCCGTATTAGAAATTCAGAATATAGAGAGTATTTTGAAACCAAATTGAAAACCCTGCAGCATGAATGTTTAATATAAAAGAAGTAACAGTAGCAGTGAATTCTCGAAAATTCTATTTCTCTTTACTCGACGATACAACAAACGGCCAAATGGCCAATGTTTTAAACACTCCAAGTCTCTTTTTTCTCTTTTCTGAGAAACATTAACTTAAACATACACACCGCTGTAGAATAAAATTGCAGTGTACGAACAGCTTCGGATTATTCATTTAACCCTTTCATTGCCGCAATATTGAATTGAATAAAGACGTTAAAAGTCTGGCTAAACACACGCTAAAATCTATCGGTGTTCGTGGCTGACGAATGGATTTATTGAACGGCTATGGAACGGCCATTCTGTTCTATAACAATGAAAAGGTTAAAAATAGAATAAGTAGAATAGCTGTACGAGCCGATAAAGGGTACAGTAATATTAGAAATTAATGGAAATCGTGGACCGTGTTGCACGGCTGTTGAGTTATGAGAGCAATTGAACCGAGAGTTTCGTTCATCGAAACGATCCACCGAGTCTTCGAAATGCGATATGTTTGCGTCATTGATAAAGATTTATGTTATTAAATGACCGTGGTGAACGCGTTTCGAATTTACTTGAAAATTTTGACGGAAAATCCATTTTCCGGTTCACACGTATCTCTACTTCTGAAAAGATAATTTACCATTCTACACTGTTATTTCATTTGCTTCTCGATGAAACAAGATATACGTTACTATTTTATCCTTTATGGATACAGATTCGTATTTTGTAAGATGAATCTTTAAGCGAAGTTGATGTAATAACTTCCGATTCGAATGAACTAAATTTTTTATTATCTACCGAGAATACTTCCTGTTTGAAAATTGTAACAGATATTTGAAAAACTACATGGTGCACGAGAAACAAGCCTTTAAACATATATTTTGCAGTAAATCATGTAAAGTACTAAGAAATGCACGACTAAAAATTAACAGAACTTCATTTGACCGCTTTGTCAGCTTTAACGTTAAATTACATATTAAAAAACTAGAATATTTTAAAAATTGCAAAGCTAGAATAACCATACCTAATATGGAACACCTGATTTTATAAAAGCTTTCCAAAACTATAGAAACGTTAAAGTACGATAAAATTAATTCGTATATAAATAGTTCGATGTACAAAAGTTTAAAGGTTTTGAAGTTCCGGTAACAAAAATAAAAAGTGACAAAATCGACGGTTCGAGAAAATGATATCTAATATGAAACGTTTATAGAATTCGTAAAGAGAGCGCACAAAAATCCAGATTACAGGGACTGTCATATCACAAGCGTGCCTGTTCACCTTCAATGTTTCCGAAATCTATCTTGCCATCCATAAAACAACAAGAACCATCCCTACGTGACACAAATCTTCTGGAACAATCCTCGATTCGTTCCTCGGTGAGCAAAACCGGCTCCTTATCGCGGGTCGAGCATCGAAAAGAGTATTGTCTATCGTAGAGACCGGCAGACATTCACGTTAATTCGGAATGCAAGGGGGGTCGTCGTAGCAGCCGATAACCGGAAACCACAGTCATTTGTCAAGTGCGGAAACCGCCGAGCTAACCGGAAATTATCCGTGCCCTGTCGTGAAAATTTGCAAATTTCCTACCCAGTCCTGGCCCCTTAGGCCCTTCCATCTTGCCATTATAACAAGTTGAACAGAGAGGGATAGGTGTACCGCATCCCCCTCGAACCTTCGAGTTTCCTCTTTTCCTCCCCCTTTCCGCCTCTTCAGCTCCAGCTTCCGTTTGCACCGTCGACCGACGGGATCCTGGATACGAGTTTCCGAGCACCTAATCTCTACGCAATTTAGATGGCTCGAGAGCACCTATAAACCAACCATCCCCCGTAAGGAATTATCGATTACAGCGCCACAGCGTCCTGTTCGAATCTCCTGGTCGGATTACTTATCCACGGATAACGTCTAGAAGGGTTTTAAACGGTGCACACCACTTTCGTGCAGTCGTAGATAGGGTACATTTTTCTTTTCTTTTTTTTTTTATTTTTCTTTTAGGAGAAGAGGGAATGCGATGTTTATAAAGAAATCTCCAATGGAAAGGTGGGCAGAAGGGTGTTGTTTCGGAAATTCAATTTGAATGTAAACTATCTCGTGATCGGTTTCAGAGATTGCTCTCGATGGTGTTTGGAAAAAAGTGTTCGGGGGTTTCGCGCGGGTAAAGCTTCTAAATTGTTAGAATTAGTATGCTCGATTACGGAAACCTAGGTCCGAAGGAAATTTCGCTTTATTATGATGGTCCTGTCCACTATCGAACATGGTGCCCGAGAATAGCGAGGTCAGTTTGAAGAGAAGACGGGGTACCTTCTGAAGTTAGTGGTTAGTTAGTAGTTTAGTTAGTCGATAAGTTACCAATCAGTCGTCAAACGGTATTGCACGCAGTCAAAAGCAATCAAGCTTCGAACAATCAACATTTGAAGTACTTAAACTTCCGTCAGATTAATGAACGATCAAGCTGAAGTTACATAGCTTCAAAGGCGGACAGTTACTAATCGATCATTAAAGAAGGATATTAACGTCCAATCTAGTTTCAGAGTCCCCTTGCGTGACCCTTTAAACGACATTAATATACACCAATTATAACAAACGATATCGCTTCGAACACTTCTACTTAAAAGGATACGACGAATCAAAATTTTAAAAATCCTAATTGATCAACGCACGTGAAAAGCATCTTGAAACGATGTCGAGAATCTTGGATCGGAAGAGACTGAAAACATCGATAGGTTCTTCAACCTAAGCTCGCCTGTTTTTATATTTTTCCGCGATGGACGACAGCTCGGTTCAACGCTCACGGTATCATGACGCATGGATCCCATTGACACGGTGAAACACGACAGAATTGCCCGCATCAAGGATCAAAGCGCTCGTCATTCTGGATTTCCAGCGATAGATCAAATTCGTAGGGAACAAGAATCGCCATTAAAAAAAAGGAACGACCCTTTCTAACACTCGCGCGCTCACGGGACTAACAAAGAAAAAGTGGAAACTCTTCCCCTCGCCTACCCTTCTATCGTGCACGCTGTTTGTTATAGCGTCACGACTGTGTTTGCTGTAAAATTTCGAACAAACTACAAGACAAACGAGGTATACCCGGCGAGCCGACCCGGGCTTGTGGGAGGGTGTAAAAGCCTCCTATCGTCGCGTCCACCACTTTGATCTCTTTGTTTTGTTATAGGATGAGCCAGAGGATCAGCTTGCTAACTCAAAGGACTGCTCTCTTTCTCCATCCCCTTAAACTACCCCCACCATGTTCTAGTTGCTCTCCTGTTTTCCCTTCTTTCCTCTGTTCCTTTCGTTTCCCACTTTCTGTCCCTCGAACGAATCCCACCCTATCTACCGATGCTCTAATTCTTCTACCAGAGAAGAGATAGCCCTGCCACGACATCACCGAGCCCCTCGACACCCTTTCCCCTCGTAATTGTGGACACAGCGTTAGCTCGAAAGCAAACGATCGCGGACGTATAATTCCGTAGGTGAAATTGAAAAAGGAAAAGTAGACCAGTGGAGACGTCACATGGTTCGTCCTTCTTCTTGTCCTCGAGGAAAAAGATTTTCGTCGAGCCCAAGCCGCACGTGGGTACGCCACTTCCATCACGAACTTTATCCCCGGTACGTGCGTGCGATTCCTGATGCGCGGCCACCTCGTTGATACCGACGACAACGGTCGAACGGATTTCAGGATCGCTTTAAGATACCCCCGGATACGGATGCGCGTCGCGTGCACGAGAATGGCGAGCACATGATATCAGGTGTGATACGGCTGGACCATTGGAAAAATTGAAATTTGTAATTTCCTTTATGCTGCTGGGTGTTTGAAGTGGAATTGAAATCAGTTTTACGGGAGCTGGCTAGATTTTTTGAAATAGACCTCGAGGAACTGTTGGATAAAAATATCGATCAAATGTGTTTTAGAAGGAAATGGATCGTGGTTTTGCAAAGAAAGTTAAAGGAAGAGAGAAAGTCTGGAAAAGAGAAGGAAAGATAGACGCGGGGACGGTAACGTTAAGTTAGAATTCCATTTTATAGAAAACGGATGGTTGGGTTGAAGACTTGTACGAAGTCTGTTTGGATGGAATCCTTGTAACGTCGAATGAAATATAGTAACCGTAAAATGAAATGTATAAGAAGTGTTTGCGAATTTTAGTTGTAAATTTTGAAGACTCTGTGGATCGTTAAAAAAAAATTAGAGTCTTCTTAACTTAGTACAAATGTATCTATTAACATGCATAAATAAATTTTTATGTATCCCTTCTTATTCGACTCTGGTAGCCAATATTCACCGTTTAAATCACTGTTCAGACGATCCAGATATGGAAACGGAAGCGGAAGCGTTGAACGGCGAGGCTACCGATTCACGGAAGATGGAAATACAGATCGGTGGTGCTGTGACTCTCGAGTGTGACGGTGGTTGCTGGGGACACGGTCCTGGAATGGATCCAGTCGGTGGACCCGGTCCACTGGCTCTAAGTCGAGTCGTTTACCAGGAAGCTGGGGAGTATCGATGCGTTGCACCTGACAGAAAAATGCAGGACACCTGGCGAGCACAGTTGCCCTACCACGTCAAGATCACCGGTAAGTTTTGATTCACAAGTATCATGTTTTCTTATTCGTTGCAAAATACGAGATCAGACTGATGTCTGAGTAGAGATGACTGTACTTGAGTTGTCTGACCAGTGATAGACCTCTACCACTTGTTTGGACGTCAATAGGTTTATGTAGCTAGTTTAACAAGCAGACCGTTTATTTTTCATTTATTTATTATTATTATTTTTTATTTATTTATCTATTCATTTATTCTTGAAGAGATATTTATTAATTTATTTTTATTTATTTTTATTTATTTTTATTTATTTTTATTTATTTTTATTTACTTTTATTTATTTTTTAATCGTTTGGTTGCTTTGCTTATTTGGTAACAAATATCTGATCATTTGTCCGACCAACGACATACCTATACTACTTGTTCTAAATAACCATAGCTTATTGTGCTACTCTTTCCAACGAATAAATCAATGATCGCCGTTCTTAAACTTTAATTCAAACAAACCGGGTATCGCCTAACCATCGATAATCAATCTCGAAAAGGGAAGTTAATTCACCAGGAAGACGGCTAATTCAAAGCTTATAGTCATTAGTCACTATCACGAGGCTAACCCTCTTTCGTACCGCCTCAAAGGAATTATCCAATTTTCTCCAATAATTGCTCACGTGCAACCTTCGACGACCTCCTAATTGCAAGACTTATGAACGCACTTTAGATAAATTACGTTTGATCCCCGCTAGATTGCGTCTGCTAATTTGAACGATTACTTTCTTGCCAACCATTTTCGTGCCTAAGCATCTAACTTTCTTCCAAATAATCTTCCTTATTTCCGAATTTTATTTTCCTACAAACACGCCAATGCTTCTTCCCTGCGAAACTATCTGAATTTTTTTTCCTTTTTTTTTCTTTTTTTTTTTTTCTTAATTCCAGCGTGTAAATACCCATTAGCCAGTTGCCTCTTCTAAATTGTCCGGATTCATTAAGCTTTTTTCTCGTATACACGCGACTGTTACATATTTCTTGCGTATTTTAGAGCGGCCATACACGTAACCCGAGTGGAAATAAGCGGGAAGGAAGAATTAGAATTTTTGGCCGCGCATTC
>SMSQ01013111.1:0-22356 GCA_019453375.1 Ctenoplectra terminalis | reverse complement strand
AGTGTGACTCAAGGCAAAACTGCCAATTTGTTTCGTCGACAACTTACGATCTCACCACGTCTTTCGTAACGAAACGATTAACATTAGTCCATACCTTTTCTTAACTCGCTCGTGTTAATTCTAGTTCTTACGTTTGCTACATATTGTTTTCAATAATACTAAAATATGATTAAGAGAAAAATTATGAAGATTATAAGAGAACATACATCATGACTGACGAGATCATTTATTTATATTAAGATCATATTTTATCAGGTCTTACGATCGTCATCGATGTTTTGAATTAAAACTAAATGGAATATATCTTATCCACGCGTGTACGTACCGAAAAACGGGTTTTGAAGTATAAAACAGAAAAGTCGACAATGCTTTTCGTTGAAATTTTTTATGAAACAGCAGCAGGTGACGCAGAATCGATGGACGAGAATCACCTATCAAGGACTCAGCTTTTCAAACGTATCTCTATCCTCGTCAAAAATTGACAAAAAGAGTCAGGTAAAAAAAAACACGAAAAAAACAAAACAAAAAAAAAACAAAAATAGAGACAGGGAATTATTTCGAATTCTGACATTCGGTTTTCAGCGTAATGCATTTCACGTCAGGTGCGTTCTATGAGCACGCGCATAAACCCCGACGCACGGTGATAAAATATTTTTAATCGTTGAAACGAGCTCGTGGAAAGAATGCATTTTCAACGGTGGTTGTACGTCAACGTCGCCACAGGATCGCGTCATTGCCAGATTGGCTTATTTGGATCGCGAATCTACGCTCGGAGCTGATTTCTGTTTGATATGTCGCTTCGACGTACCGGCTCCCTTCCTCGGACATATATTTTTAGCTGTAGTTTTCAACAAACCCATTCATTTTTATTGTCCGGTCTTCCAATTACTTGGAGCTCAACGCACGGTTTTATTAGCCGTCTATAAATCGGGGGACATGGTCGATAATTTTCCAACCGAGTTCGAAATATGGACGAGTAAAAAACTAGAGCGACCGTCGCGAGTCTTTTATAGCGACGGATACCGAGAATATATGTGCGACTATATTTCTAACATGAAATTCCAAGATAATGAACTTGAAGTTTTTTTTTTTTTTTAAGACAAATGTACACGCTTGTGTGTTAGACGCGTTTGAGAATTTATTAATTAAACAACATTTTTTGTGAGTAATAAAGTATCAATCTTTATTGAGGGAATGAATTAGACGATTGCAAAATGTAACTGAGATAAAACATTGAGATAAAAGTTGAACGAAATTTTAAAGTTTCTTAAAGAAACGTGAAGTAACGTACTGGACATTTTTTTTACGACAATTCAAGTTTAAAGAACGTAACTACCTTTTTATATAAGCGTCTAAAGATGTAAAACGACACTTTCAACTTTGTGAACTCTAAAGAGAAGCTTTAAAAATAAAAAAAAAAAAACTCCAAGTTCCATCAACAATTTAGGTAATTTTAATTCAGTTGGTATAGGTACTTTGAATATTTTGTAGAGAGAAGGAAGTTACTTTATTGTTACAGATATTGTACATTCGATAAATGTTTCTTTTCTATGTCAAAATAATACAGTATCATATTTAATTTGTCTAACTCAGTCGATCGAAATTGTTTTTTTATAAATTGAATATTACAAAATATAAATATGTTATATATTTTATATATTTATTATTAAAATACAAATATGTTTCTCTACATTATAGAAAAAGTATTTTAGTTCAAACAATTCTTTTAAATCATTACTTTTATCTCAAAGTTATTGTTCAATTCTGTTTTTTACTCAAATAAATATAAGATAAGCGTCTGCTTTTAATTATTGATTTAAAAAAGTGCTTAATTAAGAGTTTAAATCTGTCATATTAATTTTTAGCAAAACTATTGCTGAGAATTTATTAGGTCGGTCGATAAGTTCGAACGGTTTTTAACGATCATTGTTGTCCAGCGTTTTGGAATGGAATTAAGTTCAGTACAAATCTTAAAAACAAAAGGTGGCTTATTTTATGGACAATGGATTATTGAATAAAAATATTTCTTTTTATGATAGAAAAAAAAATCGCTTTTTATTTACATAAAACCCGGACAAAATTTCTGACCAACCTAATGCTTAGCAATAAATTAAATTTTTATTCGTTGAAATAATATGATATACACCTTAGTTTTACATATAACAAAAAATGAATCTTAAAAATATTTTCTGCTTCCGCTATATTATATCTCTCTCTTTTATTTCTTTTCTTCATTCCATTTCTTACCGCTTATTACATAATAAATTATCTTGAAGCTTTACATTTCCAAAAACCACAAGCTAGCACATTTAACATGTTAAACGCCACGCCGATTTTGGTCGAGTTTCCTTTAGGCTGTGATAATAATTGAAAAACATTTGGTCGCAAAATAATTAGGAATTTAAGAAGAAAATTGTAAAGGCCTGCAAAGGAAGACGGTAACTTTGTTTAATGTGATTTAATAGAACTCGTTAATGAATTATAAGGTATTGTTTTTTGAAATAATACTATCAGTTTTCGGAAATCAACGACGCCTAAACGAAAATTTCAGCGTCGGTCCACAGGGACCGGCTCCGTGCTTAACGTGTTAAAACGAAAGTTAAATATGTAAAGAACACCGAAGACAATTTTATTGTAATTAAATTACAGAATATACATATTTCTTCAAGATTTACTTCCTTCTTTATCGTCATCCCCAAATAAATTAAACTGTCGTATATATTCAACCACAGTATTTTTTGCAAATTTTAACACATCTTGAGCGGGAAACGGCTAAACTCGTTTTGTGTATATTATCATTAAAGCGCGGGAGACGGCAAAACTCGTTTTCTACGAATTATCGTGGGTTTTTTGGCGACAAAGCGATTTTTTTACAATAAATAGACTTTCTTTACAGTAAATTCCTAAAAATGGACCACGATAGAATAGAATGTGATGACGAAGAATTGTTTAGACTTTCTTTACAGTAAATTCCTAAAAATGGACCACGATAGAATAGAATGTGACGACGAAGAATTGTTTAGACTTTCTTTACAGTAAATTCTTAAAAATGGACCACGATAGAATAGAATGTGACGACGAAGAATTCTTTAGACTTTCTTTACAGTAAATTCTTAAAAATGGACCACGATAGACTAGAATGTGATGACGAAGAATTGTTTAAATTTTCGATTTTTGAGAAAGTATCTTTATCTTTATAAAGCGAATAAAGAAATTAATTTTTAAGAAGAAACCGAAAGTTTTATTAAAAAATAATCCATAGTTAAAAAATTATAGCTATTTTGTGCACAAGTAATTTTGCGCGCGAATTGCAAAAAATCGCCCGCTATATGATGAGAGTTTGACAAGAAAACACTCGCTTAAGATGTGTTAATTTTACAATTTTAGACGTTATAAAAATAATTATGTTCAGTTATACTTCATAAAGAGGTGCACTTTATCTTCCAGTATGATGGAACAGATGTAGCTACATAAATTTGATTAAAATTAAGTCACGTTGATTGAGAATCTCTAGGTGATGTAACGTTTTTCTTCAACATTCCAGAAAATTTTATGAATCGAACCAGTTACATACTTTACTATGGAGCACAAAAGTAACATCGGGGTTAAAACTTAGTTTTCACGGATTCAGAATTCGCATAAAGTTTTTACAACTTTTTTACGGTTTGAATTTTCAAAACTTCTTTCAATTTGAGACAAACTTATTCACGTTTATCGTGAGTTAGAATTAAATTTACAGGACTTGTTACATTTAAGCTTCATAGTTAAATATTATTCAAATTAGCAATTTATTAATCTCTTACACTATTTTTTTTTAAACCCAAAAACCCAAAAATCCGTCCAAAATCGAGAGCGTCCGGTAAACTGTAGATGCGAGAGCACAGGACCAAAGCTCGCTCGTAATTGGCTGGCTAACATTTCGCTTGGCTACCATTTTTTGCATAAATATGCGACGCATGGATAGTTAAACAGGTTATTCTTCGAAAACTCAAAATACGGACACTTGTAAGTTTTGAACACAATGTTTATAGAAATGGACTTTCAGTAGAAACTTAAAAAGACAGCGTAATTTAAGATTCTGTGCGACGTAAATAATTAGTGAATGGTGCGTTCATTTTTTTTAACTATAACATACATTTTTCTTTATTTTAAATTTGTTACGTGTCCGATGACTCATGGACGGCCGATTTTGATGAAATTTAGATACGATATAAATCTCGAAAAAATATTAGACACGTGTTTTTTTTATATCGGACATCGTTCAATTTGAAAGGATGTTATCAGCTTTCAAAGTGGAGGGTGAAAAACTTATTTAATAATATCTCTTGAGAACTATTGATGTACTTTTAATGTACTTAAAATTTGAATGTAATTTGAATGTATTTTGCAATGCTAAATCCAGCTGTTTAGAAATTAAAAAAAAATAATTGTATTGCTTAAAAACTTTTACGCTCTACTTTTTTTCGTGAATTTCGCGGGAGTTTGGTCATTCACTAAAATCGCAATAAATTGCTAACTACTTCGTTTTTCTCAACGAAACTTTTTTTTATTTTAAACTTAAATATATGCTCTATGATTATTAACCGTTTGCACTCGAAAGACACATTTTTGCGATACTTGTCCCGAGGAACAGAGAATGGATTTTGACGAGTGCTTTCTAAAATATTGCACGAACCAAAATTATCAAGCTTAACCCTTTTAGCACCGAGCGAAAAGAGCGTACCTAGGCGAAGAATACCGGACTGAATCGACGATTTGTAGAGGTTTGCGAAAATGCTCGTAAAAACCAAAGTAGGCGTAATATTAACAAAATTAAAAAAGCAGCATATCGCGAAATGGATGGAGAATAAATCGATACCAATGGAGTTTCGATATTTATTAAAAATCATAAGAATAACATAAATATAAGACATCATGAAAATCGTACAAAGTAATTTCTTTCTTTCAAAACGTAATTGTGTTTCTACGAAGACGTTGACGGCTTATGAACACTGACTGCACGTTCGACGGATCAAGAAAGACTGAAAGAGATTTTAGGCTCGCAGTGTCGATGCACGGATGACACTTGAGTTTTCCGATAATTATCGAAAACAGTGCAAAGATTGCGATTACGGTCCAAAGAAACTATCTCGTGTCGACGGATATCTCTATTTTTGGCGAGTGCACGATGATATATCGTCGTTCGGTGCTAAAAGGGTTAAGAATCAATGTTAAATCTTGTATAATGTAAAGATACACGAAAAGTTGAAATAAAATAATTATATTACACGCGATTCGAGTCGTTGCATTGATCCAAGCGGTGAGTGAGAATCACCTCTCGAGAGCAAAGGGTTAAAAAAAAAAATACCATACATACTTACAATGACCATCGTATTTATACGATACCCGCTCTCAAGCACAAATCTACTAAATACGTACTTTTACGCGACCCGCGCTCCAGTGACAAATTGCAAAAAACGTAAAAGTACGTTTCCCGCATGCAATGTGTTAACAAGCGGTTAATGTTTATATCTTCGAAACTAATCATTTTTCGATCCCAGTATCTTAATACTTTTCTATACAGAATTAAAAAGTGCATCGAATAGAGTCATGAACGGTTCTATTAAAAGAAACACAAGCGATTTTGAACTCTTTGAAACCTCGACTTTCGTAGAAGCCACCATGCGATGAATTATTCCAAACCATTATGAAAATACTTTGAAAGAATTCTATACTGTTTCACCTTTTAATAGATAAATAACTTTAAAACAAAAAACATATCGTTCTAACGTTACGGTTTGGCCCAGTTGCGCGAGACACCTTGTACATAACTTACAAACTCGTGCTTGTAAGATAAAAAAATATTTTTTAAATCTTCAAGTTTACCTGGTTCAAAATTTCAGTATCGTTGGCATACGATAAAAAAATGTTTTCGAAAACCACATTACGGCTTGTATATTCGAGTATGGAGAGCCGTAGGTATTGCGGAGGAGCTATTTTCCAGGCCGAAGGTGGAGATTACGGTTAATGTATTCCCCGGGGTGTACAAGTTCTTCGTCCTCGCAGCCGCAGCCGTCGTCGAGGACAAAGTTGTCGTTCGAGCATGCTAGCGAACCGGTGTGCCGTAACAATCGCCATTGCCATGTTAATGGCTGCAAACTCACGGTGCCGGTTCCACGTAGTCTCGTTCGACTTCTTCCTCGTCTGCTGTATGGAACTTCACAACCTTATCTGCGCTTCTTTTGAACGATCAAAGCCGCGCGCGGTAGAGTCGAGCTAGTTTGAATGCAAATTTGACGGAGAAGGATGGCACTTTAGAAAGTAACCTGGAATTTTTGTTCATTGCTTGTGGCAGCTTATTTCGATCCACTTGGCCAGAAAGAATCTGAGGGTGGTATTGTCTGTTAAGGTTGTGTAATGGAACACGAAAGCGTGTACTGAATCAATGGAAGTAGAAGAATCTTCATAAACGCTCTTGTATCTGAGATATTTTTTTTTCATTAATCACAGGCGAAATTAATTGCGCAATAAAATTTTATAGCTACTCATTTTGTAGAGTTTGTCGAATAAGGAAGGTGATCAACGTTGTTGGAAAAATAATTTCTAATTTTAAATTTGAAAGCAAGAATCGGTAACTTATTCTCAGCTATTGTTTCGTGATATCTTTNGCGAAGAATACCGGACTGAATCGACGATTTGTAGAGGTTTGCGAAAATGCTCGTAAAAACCAAAGTAGGCGTAATATTAACAAAATTAAAAAAGCAGCATATCGCGAAATGGATGGAGAATAAATCGATACCAATGGAGTTTCGATATTTATTAAAAATCATAAGAATAACATAAATATAAGACATCATGAAAATCGTACAAAGTAATTTCTTTCTTTCAAAACGTAATTGTGTTTCTACGAAGACGTTGACGGCTTATGAACACTGACTGCACGTTCGACGGATCAAGAAAGACTGAAAGAGATTTTAGGCTCGCAGTGTCGATGCACGGATGACACTTGAGTTTTCCGATAATTATCGAAAACAGTGCAAAGATTGCGATTACGGTCCAAAGAAACTATCTCGTGTCGACGGATATCTCTATTTTTGGCGAGTGCACGATGATATATCGTCGTTCGGTGCTAAAAGGGTTAAGAATCAATGTTAAATCTTGTATAATGTAAAGATACACGAAAAGTTGAAATAAAATAATTATATTACACGCGATTCGAGTCGTTGCATTGATCCAAGCGGTGAGTGAGAATCACCTCTCGAGAGCAAAGGGTTAAAAAAAAAAATACCATACATACTTACAATGACCATCGTATTTATACGATACCCGCTCTCAAGCACAAATCTACTAAATACGTACTTTTACGCGACCCGCGCTCCAGTGACAAATTGCAAAAAACGTAAAAGTACGTTTCCCGCATGCAATGTGTTAACAAGCGGTTAATGTTTATATCTTCGAAACTAATCATTTTTCGATCCCAGTATCTTAATACTTTTCTATACAGAATTAAAAAGTGCATCGAATAGAGTCATGAACGGTTCTATGTAAAGAAACACAAGCGATTTTGAACTCTTTGAAACCTCGACTTTCGTAGAAGCCACCATGCGATGAATTATTCCAAACCATTATGAAAATACTTTGAAAGAATTCTATACTGTTTCACCTTTTAATAGATAAATAACTTTAAAACAAAAAACATATCGTTCTAACGTTACGGTTTGGCCCAGTTGCGCGAGACACCTTGTACATAACTTACAAACTCGTGCTTGTAAGATAAAAAAATATTTTTTAAATCTTCAAGTTTACCTGGTTCAAAATTTCAGTATCGTTGGCATACAATAAAAAAATGTTTTCGAAAACCACATTACGGCTTGTATATTCGAGTATGGAGAGCCGTAGGTATTGCGGAGGAGCTATTTTCCAGGCCGAAGGTGGAGATTACGGTTAATGTATTCCCCGGGGTGTACAAGTTCTTCGTCCTCGCAGCCGCAGCCGTCGTCGAGGACAAAGTTGTCGTTCGAGCATGCTAGCGAACCGGTGTGCCGTAACAATCGCCATTGCCATGTTAATGGCTGCAAACTCACGGTGCCGGTTCCACGTAGTCTCGTTCGACTTCTTCCTCGTCTGCTGTATGGAACTTCACAACCTTATCTGCGCTTCTTTTGAACGATCAAAGCCGCGCGCGGTAGAGTCGAGCTAGTTTGAATGCAAATTTGACGGAGAAGGATGGCACTTTAGAAAGTAACCTGGAATTTTTGTTCATTGCTTGTGGCAGCTTATTTCGATCCACTTGGCCAGAAAGAATCTGAGGGTGGTATTGTCTGTTAAGGTTGTGTAACGGAACACGAAAGCGTGTACTGAATCAATGGAAGTAGAAGAATCTTCATAAACGCTCTTGTATCTGAGATATTTTTTTTTCATTAATCACAGGCGAAATTAATTGCGCAATAAAATTTTATAGCTACTCATTTTGTAGAGTTTGTCGAATAAGGAAGGTGATCAACGTTGTTGGAAAAATAATTTCTAATTTTAAATCTGAAAGCAAGAATCGGTAACTTATTCTCAGCTATTGTTTCGTGATATCTTTAATTCTTTGCGATCGGTACATTTCTCTCATGAGACTACTGGCTAGTCGGAGTAAATTTCTTTTTGTTGAATAAGGAAGGTGATCAACGTTGTTGGAAAATAATTTCTAATTTTAAATCTGTTAACAAGAATCGGTAATTTATTCTCAGCTATTGTTTTGCGATCTTTAATATCGAGTTAGAGATTCAATTATCACAGATTTCCGTACGACATCGAGATGTTTACGTGACGAATAAATTGAAATTACTCGTTAGTTACTATTATTACTCGGTAGACAACATACTAAAAAATCGTCAGGTTTATCACCCTAACTACCAAGCAGTGTTATGAAGGTTTCACTTGGCGACTGTTGTTTATTAAAAAATTAACAAGAAAAGTGGTAATTATACGAATGAGGGTTAGGTTCATGAGAGTCCATGTCACTGATTTAGTTTCCTTTTAAATATTTTCTAGTAAAACCTCTGATGGTGTAACGATTATTTTTTTACACGATCATCACCCTAACAACATATTAAAAAATCGTGTGTTCTAAAATGTTTCGTAAATATTTAAATATTTACCTTTTTTAAATTAATTCAAGTCTCGAAACCTCAAATAAGTTAAACAACAACACTCCCGTTAAACGAAGCAGAAGCTCCAGTTCCACATCAAGAATATATAACTTATGTCAAAGACAACATCAGGGAGGGTTGGAGTCGAACGTGAGCCACGTGTAATAGGGCAAAGATCCACAACGTAGCTAAACATTTCTCCCAACAAATCCATCCTTTTGCATCAGCTGCTGTAAAATCATAACCACTAACAATCTTCTGTTTTCTATTGCACAAAATTTAAACTTCAAAGGGGAACCTACAAAATCGAACCAGGTTTTTACAGCACTAACCTCACGGAAACATAAAAAATACGATCAAGTACTTAACCGACGCTAATCTTTTTAACAAAATTCGAACGATCCTTTACAGAATCGCTTGTCGCTACTGACTTAAATATCGATGCGAAATTAAACCTCCATATATAAAAAAAAAAGTTATTCGTATTTATATACTTATAATTCTAATATTTGCAATTATATACGAACTTAATTAAATTATATATTATTCGCAAAACCAGAGCACGAAATGAATTACCACGAGTATTGAAATTACATTAACCGTTTGGCTGCTGACGTATTTTTTCGGACATATGCCAAAACAGCGGCACTAATTGCGCGTGTATGGGAAAAAATGTAAAACACTTTTCATACGATAAACTCATTTGTATTGCTTTGCAACCAGAAAAATTAAAAAATACCACTTATTTACATAAATTTGTTTAAACCTTTGACTACTGTGGCCGCCTAAAGGCGCTTAGAAATTTTGCGCTTGTGACACTGTGGGCGCTTAAAGGCGCTCGGCGCAGTTTGGCTCTCTGATACGGAGGGCGCCTATAGGCGCCCTGAAAATTTAAGCTTAACGTTGATATTAAACTTTTAATATGTATAGTAACGATTCGGTGCAGAATACAAATAAATAAATAATATTGTCCCAATGTAGTGAAACTCAGTTTTTCGATTATTCAAATATATTTTCCCAAAAATGTACCCCTAACAAAAAATTTCGCTGTTCTCGGCGTACGTCGTAACTGAATTCCTACCGTATGGTACGGCCGGTGTGTCTCAAAATCTACCGTAGTCAAAGGGTTAATTAATTTTGTGAATATAATTGGTAATAAGCGCTTATAATTCAGCCAAATTAACACAAATAATTTCATACGATCGTTTAGACGGGTGGTTTGCTATACAAAGCGCGTGAATTCCCTTTTTACAAATTCTAGCGATTTAGAGCAGCGTTATTACGCTCTCCGCAGTCTTGGCATAAAGAAAAACAGGAGCGCTATCGCGCTCTTTGCATTTTTGGCACAACATAAGAAGAGCGCGATATCAGCAGTCAAACGGCTAAAAAACATTCACCAACATAAAAAAAAAAAAAGTTGAAACCCCTATAAAGAGAAAAAAAGTAAGACAAATCACTATTTCAACGAACGCTTCGTTTAATTCCTAATTTATAAATCAAAGCTCGCCCTATCAGAGACTAATATCAAACCTCTAACAATAAGTAAATGGAACGAAATTATTCACACTCGGTGTCTGCTGTTTATCCTATCCGGGCGAACAAGATTTGAAGCAACTCGAACTCCTCGAGGCAATTCCTCGTGGCGTGAGATCGGCGTTCTTAGCGAGCTGTCAACAAGCGCCGAAAGGTATTCTGTCGATACGTTTCAACGTTTCGCGGCGGACTCTTGCCGGAACAACGCGACGCGGCGCAACGCGACTCGACGGGAAACGAGAGTGAGAACCAGAAGGAACGAGAACGAAGGTGGATCTCGTTTTAATTCCAAGCCCTGGGCGCCTCTTGCATATTCAGAAGTTTTGCGCCGAATGCCAGGCCGTTGTTATGCTAAGACCGCGAGGGTGCCCTGGTCGGCTCTTAGCATATTTCGACGATATTTCCGGCAGTGCCGTATCTGCGGGACTTCCGGTAGTACTGTTGCCTACCAAGTCTCGCCCTGGTCGCTTCCTTCTTCCTTCAGTTTCACGCGCATTTGCATTATCAGCATTAATTACTACTCGCTTCGTTCTGTTTTCAACGGTTCGACCACGGTTACCATTCGAAGCGGAATTGTTTGAAACGTTGAACTCGAACGACAGTAATATTGTTAAATTGTTCATTAAATTATTTTAAACTGTATTGTAGGGATTTTAGGTTGCTGGCGAGTGTCTCAATAAAGACTCAACAATGGACACTGTCTGATGAACGATAACTATTTATTGTTCAATGACTANAAAAAGTAAGACAAATCACTATTTCAACGAACGCTTCGTTTAATTCCTAATTTATAAATCAAAGCTCGCCCTATCAGAGACTAATATCAAACCTCTAACAATAAGTAAATGGAACGAAATTATTCACACTCGGTGTCTGCTGTTTATCCTATCCGGGCGAACAAGATTTGAAGCAACTCGAACTCCTCGAGGCAATTCCTCGTGGCGTGAGATCGGCGTTCTTAGCGAGCTGTCAACAAGCGCCGAAAGGTATTCTGTCGATACGTTTCAACGTTTCGCGGCGGACTCTTGCCGGAACAACGCGACGCGGCGCAACGCGACTCGACGGGAAACGAGAGTGAGAACCAGAAGGAACGAGAACGAAGGTGGATCTCGTTTTAATTCCAAGCCCTGGGCGCCTCTTGCATATTCAGAAGTTTTGCGCCGAATGCCAGGCCGTTGTTATGCTAAGACCGCGAGGGTGCCCTGGTCGGCTCTTAGCATATTTCGACGATATTTCCGGCAGTGCCGTATCTGCGGGACTTCCGGTAGTACTGTTGCCTACCAAGTCTCGCCCTGGTCGCTTCCTTCTTCCTTCAGTTTCACGCGCATTTGCATTATCAGCATTAATTACTACTCGCTTCGTTCTGTTTTCAACGGTTCGACCACGGTTACCATTCGAAGCGGAATTGTTTGAAACGTTGAACTCGAACGACAGTAATATTGTTAAATTGTTCATTAAATTATTTTAAACTGTATTGTAGGGATTTTAGGTTGCTGGCGAGTGTCTCAATAAAGACTCAACAATGGACACTGTCTGATGAACGATAACTATTTATTGTTCAATGACTATACTCAATATTACAATACTCGCTCTCTAATTCTCTTTACTCGACTCTCCTTGACTAAACTCTGACTAACTCTGACTAACCCCCACGCGCATTTTCTCCATTCATTTATTCCCTGATTCTCTCTTCTTCTATTTCTCAATCTCTTTCACTCTGCTCAGGCATTCCCAGAAACTCCTCGGTCACACGATATTCCCTGTCGCTTGGCCCAAATACTCTTTTCTCGCACGTCTATCGCTCGGCCCAAATACTCTTTTCTCGCACGTCTATCGCTCGGCCCAAACACTCGTCTCTCGCACCTTAATCGCTCGGCTCAAACACTCGTCTCTCGGACCTCGATCACCCTGTCCCAAACACTCTTTATTCACACCTCTATCACTCCAGATTAAATATTCACACCTCAGACTCACCATTCCCACAGTATGACGGGAGGAATAAGATGTATTAGGTTGGTGGATATGAAATGCCGGATTTTGATCACATGTAAATATTTATATTCCTGTTTTCATCGTATGATTGTTTATCAGATAACCTTTTACACAGTCCGGTTATCTATTATCAGAGTCGTATTATGTTAACACTTTTTCCTAAACTGTGCATTTTAACCACTTTTTAAAGATTTATTACAGGTATAAATTTTGTTGATATTCGTATAATTTTCATATACGAACACGAACTTGACGATAATGCTAGAAGAATCACTCGGAACATAAACGGAGCGTTTAGACAGAATATTGTGAACAAGAGGAAAGTTGAGCGTTAATTCGCAAAATTCCGTTCTAGAAATTTCTATACGAAACGAGTTACGTGGTCGACCCGAAGCGTCAGTGGAAAATGATGTATTGAAAGCATCGATGGAAAGTAATTCGCGTGAAACATCAAAAGAACTTGCTCTAAGAATGAATATTAATCATTCCATGGTACTGTTACTGTTATCTACTAAGAAAATCCTACATTTCATATGCACTAACCTAATATTATCCTGTTCAGTGCTTTACTGTGTTACAGATGATATTATTTATTGTATATTATTACATACGGAACAAGTGTAAGTTTTTAAAGCACCGTTTAAAATTGTTCCATATATAGTATACAAACAAGTATAGAAACAGAACGAAAAGAGAACTGTTCAATAATTATCGCTGGTACTCGGCAACTTACGATCTCTGCACAGTATTAACACTAAACCTACCGACGATTACAGTAAACCTATTTGCACCCAAAGAAATGAAAATGATAGGTATTCTAGAAAAATATATAACGTAAGTAGAACAACTCTTAAGTTATATTTTTCACAGAAAATCACGAAAAATTCCTCAAACTGAAATCGTTGTAAATTTATATACTTTCCATGAGAAATTACAAACCCGGTCATTTCGATCGCTTTGGTAATTTTACTGTTAACACTAGATTTACGGAACTCCGAAAGAAAAGGATTGAGAAATCAATCCTTTTATACATCGTAAACGACAAAAGATATCAAAGAATGATTGAAACAAAAGTTATTCCGTTTCTTACGATTTATAAATCCGTGCGAGAAATTTTCCATAAAAAGTACGGGGGGGTTCAATTTTCATAAAAACATCATTTTTTCATCTACAGTAATTATTAGTTTAAACATTTTCAAATCAAAGAGAAAATCTGTAATCAATCGTAATTTGTTCTCCGATAAGCAGACAAAATTCTGGCTATAGAGGTTTAAACCGCATTCGAATTTCAATGCAACATGAGTCTATTTTATTATCTGAAATCCTGTGCCGCAAAGAGTTAAAGTAAAAAAACGGGCAACAACGAAGTACGGATATATTGTTAGGAAGGTCTAAAGGACATTCGTGTAAAGTTTCGTCATGCATGTATCAGTCCCCGATGTTCCCTTGTAAGTATTTTTACCCGCGCATATTTCGTTCGAGTCTATCGGCTCATTGTTTATAAATTTATATGGCAATTTCTTGATACAGGGTTTAAAAAACTTATGGAAAAGGCAGCGCCATCTGTGCGGAACGTTAAGAGAAATATGGCGGAATACACGATAAAGTTTTTACGGGGAAGATTACATGAAGAAATAAAGCGTTTAGACGGATGGTTAATGCGTTTGTTGGAATGCGGCTATATCTGGAAGTTGAACTATTTTTTGCAAAATATACTGCCGTGGTATTACGCGGGAGTTGCTGGATTTAATCGTAATAACTTTTATGGAATAATACGTGCTCGTATGGTGGGCTACGATATTTATGTCGATATTAGGAAACTTATTTGCACGAGCTTATTACGCGATACTTTATGAACGTATAATTTGAATTATTGCGCCTACATTATGTTCCCGTTCTCTTATGCACAGGGATTATAATAAATGATAAGCGTTCTCACGCGTACGGAGATTGTAACGAAGAATAAGTAAGCGAAATATTTTTGAATTAACGTATGCAGAGGTTAAAATTTGTACACACGGTTGAACTTAATAACTGCTGTTGATCATGTTTCTCTCCAGACTCGAAGAATAAATATTTATTCGTTAATAGTAATAATAATATTGACACATTCGCGACGGGAGATTCGAGCCGAAACGCTTAGAATTAGCTGAAGACCGCGCGTAATTTTCAAAAACCCAAAGCTGAATTTCTGGCAAAGCTCTGCTATTTAACCCTCTATAGCCCGAATTTTGGCTGCTTATCGGAGAACAAATTACGATTGATTATAGTTTTTCAGTTTGATTTGAAAATGTTTAAACTAATAATTACTGTAGATGGATCGTGGTGTCGCTACGGTAATACAGTAATCAAATTTAGTGGTGCAGTGATAACTAAAGAAAATTAATTTTTTCAAATATAGATACATCAGTTTGTAACTTTTAAATCACACGGAGCCATAGAGGGTTAAACAGAATTAGTCTACTAGCACCGGTCTTCCTTATTTTACACCACCCTCGTGAGATTCTAAAAATTTGTTAATTATTTTAAATGTAGTTGTATGATGTTACAATACATTTTTGGAGCGATTCAGAAATCCTATTAAATCCTATTAAATCCTATTTCTGAATTCTATATACGCCACTGTAGTAGCGTAGTAGTCCGTAGTAGCGAAAAGGTTAATAGTGCAGTGATAACTAAACAAAATTAATTTTTTAAAATATAGATACATCAGTTTCTAACTTTTACGTCACACGGTCTCATAGAGGGTTAACACATTAAACGCCACGCCGATTTTGGTCGACTTTCGTTTAGACCAGTGTTTCCCAACCTTTTTTGTGCTATGTTCCACCTAAGCCTTTCTAAAATTCTTATGCCCCTCCACTCCTAATGTATAAATAATTTTGAATATTCAAAAATTGAAATGTTCACTGAAGAAACTTGAATGATAGGTTTCAGGAAGAAAACGTTAGAAAATTGTTAAACACAGTAAGTAAATTTTCAAAACGTATAACGGAGAACTGACATTCAAGTACAAAATAATTTTAACAAAACGCTACATTTTTGTCCCAGATTTTGACAAAGGGTTAATAGAACTCGTTAATGAATTATGGGATGATGACATTATTTATGGGATGACCTAATAATTAAAAATTTAAGAAGAGAATTGTAAGGGCCTGCAAAGAAAAGTGATATCTCTTTTTTTGGTTTATTGTGGTTTTAATAGAACTCGTTAATTAATTATAAAGTATTATTTTTGGAAATTGATACTGTCAGTCTTCGGAAATCAACGACGCCTAAACGAAAATTTCAGAGTCGATTCGCAGGGACCGGCGTGGCGTGTTAAATTTGTGTGAATATAAAAAATATTGCTTCTTGATACGAAGTTTATAATCATTTGTTACTTAAAATATGAATAAAAAATATGAATAAATTTATGAATAAAAAATTAAATATTACAATTTACCGGTAAAAGAATTTGTAAAGACGTGAATTTACGTCAGCAGTCGCGAATTAACCCTGCCAACGGTTCTTTAATCCTTTTCGACCTAAGCTCGCTCTCGTTTCACTAAACAAAATTCCTAATTGCGATAAAAGTGTGTTCTTAACATAAAATTGAAACAAGAAAATATGCACGTTGACAATAGGTTTTTTTTTATATACTTCGTAAAATTAGAAATTGTTTAATAAAAGGAAAACTTATTTGGATCGAATATGATCCAAGGATCGCAGCAAGGTTAATTATAATAGCATACTAAAAGCAAGTTTTTTGCATAATATTGTGTTAGCGATGCAAAATTTTTAAGGAAGCTTTTATTTATAATGTAAGAAAAATATGTTTTTAATTTTATAATTTCCAGTAAATTTAATTTATCTGAAAATAATCTGTCGCAATAATGAAATATCAATACCTATTAAAATGTCGAAATAGAAAGACATCGTATTGCTACATTAAAACAGAAACGATGTAATATAAAAGGAAATTTCAAAACGTAAACGGTATTTGAGAATTTATTGTGCTTAACAGCCAAAATGTTTTCGCGTGAAGCCTGGTTTCACGTTTTCTCACGAAGAGTGTATCACATTAATCAAAGACAACTATCCTCGTTTTCTTCCCTCCCGCCGACATCGTTCAACCCTCTTGCAATTTTTCTGCAAAACGATGTTCGCCCCTCGTGCCATCTGTTTTAAAGCACTTGTTTGCTCAGAATCGTTATTTCGGTAAATTGTATTTTCATGATAGCCCATTGATTACTAAGGGTAGTGGAAATTTATTATCGGATTCCTTTGAATAAAGAATAACACATGTCTCTTATTCGCCGATTTGAAAATAATCGAAGCTATTTTTTAATGATTTGTTTCATTATTCATTTAGTTATAAGAATAGAACAATTGTGTTATCTGACTACTAAGGGCAGTGGAAATTTATTACCGGATTCCTTTGAATAAAGAATAACACATATCCTTTATTCGCCGATTTGAAAATAATCGAAGCTATTTTTTAATGATTTGTTTCATTATTCATTTAGTTATAAGAATAGAACAATTGTGTTATCTGACTACTAAGGGTAGTGGAAATTTATTACCGGATTTCTTTGAATAAAAAATAACACATATCGTTTATTCGCCGATTTGAAAATAATCGAAGTTATTTTTTAATGGCTCGTTTCATTATTCATTTAGTTATAAGAATAGAACAATTGTGTTATCTGACTACTAAGGGCAGTGGAAATTTATTACCGGATTTCTTTGAATAAAGAATAACACATGTCTCTTATTCGCCGATTTGAAAATAATCGAAGCTATTTTTTAATGATTTGTTTCATTATTTATTTAGTTATAAGAATAGAACAATTGTGTTATCTGACTACTAAGGGCAGTGGAAATTTATTACCGGATTTCTTTGAATAAAAAATAACACATATCCTTTATTCGCCGATTTTTAAATAATCGAAGCAATTTTTTAATGGCTCGTTTCATTATTCATTTAGTTATAAGAATAGAACAATTATGTTATCAATCATTAATTGTTAATTATAGGTAAATTATAAGTGTCTTGATTAGAATTTCATAATTAACCTAGCTAATTAATTTGTGTAGAAAATTTGAACAAAATGTAGTTTGTTCAGAAATAATTGAGTACCACATTAAAACGAAAACAGTACGAAATATGTGTGTACGAAATAAGTGAATTATTGAAATATTTAGTAATACTGATAATTAAAAACTGAAGCATTAATTAAATATAAAACTTGTATCAAGAATTGAGATTTAGAATATATATTTAACATATTTAAGTTCAGGAAATTAAGACAATAATTTTGAGCATCTCTTCTAATTATAAAAAAGACCATTTTTTTTACATTCATATAAAAATGCATATTAAAGGTACAAAGAAATAAATTCAATAATTATTATGACACTAAAACTACCGAAGTGGTCAAAATGACTGACAATTTCTCACATAAATTCTATAAATTCACAGTTCCGTATTTCTAGGAATCGTGATTTTCTCTAACGAATATGAATAAAGGTTTATTTTTCCTGCATATTATATATTTTTGTTTATTTTTTCAAATATCTGTTATTTTTAATTCAATGGTAGAAATCGGTATATTTTAATCGTCGATAGTTCCAGCGCAGACACAATATTTAACCTCGCCTCTTTGATCGGAAACAAAAGACGAGACTGTAACTAAAAGCGCAATTCGTTTTCAGCTATCGATTTTCAAAAGCTGTCTCTTCCTGTTTCGGATTCATAGAATTGATACTGAACAAATCTCTCGTAACGATGTTGTTTCGTACGTATGCCCAGCACGAAGGCATTCTATTCAACTTCAATTTCTTCGACAAACAAAGTTTATTTGTGCCACGCTTACCCGCTTACAACGCGTATATACCGTGCTGTTACAACTTCCCCGTCGTTTTATCAATGCCATTTTGGGGGCAAATAAAAAAGTTCGAATTAAAGGGAGAGTTTGAAGAGAAAAAAAAAACTGGTAAAAAGGGAAACAGCGAGAGAGGAAGATGCGATCGAAAGAAATTCTTTTCTTCATCGTTGCCATCGTATGACGCGGTCCGGCACGACGAAAAGGAGAAAAATCGTGCGAGTCGCTCGAAACGCCACGAAACACGTACATTCTGCGAGACAGAGTAGATTAGAAGAAATATTTTCAGACGTTCGTTTCACCTATTCAATGTACAATTTATGAGGCACGGTCCTCGGAAGAGGAAACGCAATCGGAAAGTTATCTACGGCTTGAAATGTCGTAAAGAACGAAAGAAAACGTTAAGGGAGGGGGATGATGTTGGGTAGGCAGTGGGGAGAAGGAAACGAGATTAAAAAATATATCCTGCGAGGCGTACAGTTCCACTCGAGCAACGATCGATCATTCGTATATATTACCATTTCCATGGCCGAGCTCGACGTATAGAAATAGAAAGAGGAAATCCATCTTCTTGGTGGCGTTTGACGTCGACGTCGACGGATATATACTACTATCGTCTCAATGGAAGAGAAAGATCCCGAAATTCCTTGCGATGATGCGAATGGGAAATAAAAGTGTCAAGTTTTTCGAATCGGTTTGCGTATCGCGTCTTTCATTATTTTATTTTCATTTACTTGTTTCTCGCCGACGTTCCTCGGTATATGAACCATTTTTTTTTTTTTTATTTTGTGATATAAGTCGATCGTTCTTTATTTTGAGATATTTAGTAGTTCGTATTTTGTTCTGTTTAAAAATATTCTTAACCCTCTATGGGAAACTGATGTATCTATATTTAAAGAAATTAATTTTGTTTAGTTATCATTGGACTATTAAATTTGATTACTGTATTACTGTAGTGACACCACGATCCATCTGCAGTAATTATTAGTTAATACATTTTCAAATCAAAGTGAAAAACTGTAATCAATCGTAACTTTTTCTCCAATAAGCAGACAAAATTCGGGCTGTAGAGAGTTAAAGGTTAATAAATTTGTCTTATACTTTTAAGATTATGGATATGTTCTTTGTTACGTGGCTGTTTTTATGTATAACTTATATACGAGTTAATTAACTTAATTAACTTTTCAAAATCAAACAGAAAGATTATTATTTTTTTCAAAACTACTTAAATATTTTTCTACAAATTTGTGTGATACATATATCTCCTTATCAGTGTAATGAATAAAAATATAGCTATACGCAACATAAAATTAATATTGACAAACGGGTTATGTATAACATAAAACGCATAATCTTTATGCCTAGAAAATTTAAAGCTTACAGTATTTAATTTAGAAATTTATGTTAAACATAAATCTCATAGAGGAAACAAAACACAAAAAATTTCTACCAAATAATTGAATTGGTGAAATCAGAACCACCATAGGTTAATCTTAATTAACTTTTCAAAAACAAAAAAAAAACTATTCCTATTTTAAAATTACTAAGAGTAATATCTTTCTACAAATTTGTATGACACATATATCTCTTTATCGATGTAATAAATAAAAATATCATTATCAATAGTGCTTTACGATATTTCTATTTTAACTTTTATGACTTACAGTTGCTCACAAAATTGAACGTACACTTATGCTGGTAATGAAAATCGGTGGGAATGTGAATGAAAGCGTAGATATTTTAGTACAATAACGCAATTTCACATAAAATCGAAAATGTCAGAACGTAATTTAACAAACCAAAGGGACTTTGAAACGAAGCTACGCGAAGAATGGGAAAATATTTGGTCATCTTTTGTCAAAAAATTAATTCTACCATGCCGCAATGTTTGCTGACAGTAATTGACAATAAAGGTTTCGCAACGAAATACTAATACGTTATATCAAATCCTATACATATAATATAACGCCATAAATATTCATGTATGCGCTCAATTTTATGCTACCGAAATAGCGATATTTTTATATCTTCAGTTAGATACAGCTAAATAGTTAATGTTATCCAACAACTTTTTTTTTTAATTGCTATTTAAACTATTCGAATGAATATACATTGCGGTACTGCAGTAAAGTATCAATATTTTTGTTTATTTTCTCGTCGATTTTCATAACGACCATAAATGCACGCTCGATTTTATAACTGTAAATGAAACAGTATCTTCGTTAACAAAAAATGAATTTATGTTATTTTCAAAAATCATAAGTTGATAAAAATGTGACTACTATCAAATTATGTTAGAATAGGATTCAAATTAGGCGGGCAAAACAACCAACACATTCTTATGTTTCTCCGTCCTTTGTCTCACGTATTGCGAACCGCACTTACTGCCGGGCGATCCTTCGACGAGTACAGCACGTGTATCGAATCCGTAACTTATAATCTTTCATAATTGTTATAACTAAGTTCTTGTGTGCAATTTTATAATAAACAAATTAAACTACAACAAATTATCATAATCCTTAATAAATTAAAATTTATATTTTAATTAAAGTTTCTGAAATATACTTATCTTTTATTTTTTCTAATATAATTTTAAAGTATAAATACTAATAATTATTATAATAAATACAATAAGCGTGCATTATTGTACGTAGAAATATATTCATTCGATATAAATTGTTTAGAATTTTATTATAACTGTTATTATTTTAGAAGCGTCAATTACGCCATATAGATAATTGCCACAGACACACCAACTGAAATTATAATGAATAATTGTTAGAATTATTTCTAATCCAATCTCACTAGTATATATGGCAAAAAAATTAACTACAACAGAAAACATGACACATTCGTTTTTCAATCCTTAAAAAAAAACAACTCGAGTGTTGTTTATTCCAACAATAATAAAACAATTATCCAACAATCTGAAAAAAAAGCTGTCATCATATTCCCATCAACAAAATTCGATTAAAGGAAAGACAGATTGCTACTTAAATATAACACGATGCTTTAAATAAATTCATTCGTAAAGTAAAATTTATTTGCTTCTTGTCTCTTCTAATTATAAGTTAACAGAACATAATCAAACCTACTTTTATAAATAAAGTTCTACTATAATTTAATTACCGCTTCGATCATTATTTCAGTTACAACGATACGAGAATTTTTATCTTTCATTTTTTCTAAGAACAGAAACTTGTTCGTTTTTCATTGCGATCGAAAAGCAATTGGAGTTACGTCGAATTTCTTCGAGTAAACGTAAAGACGGAAGTCGGGTTAGAATCCGCGGTTGTATCGCTTCGTGGCAGGAGCTAAAGAAAATAGAAAATGAAAATAACAATTTTACGGTAGCGTGACGAGAAAGAGGGGGTGAGAAGCGGAGGAAAGGTGTGGAGAACGTCTGAAGAGGTTGACGTGCTGCGATGCCTGAAAGAAGCGAGACGAGCGGCCCAGGGAAGAAAGTGAAAGAAAAAGAAGCGAGGGAAGACGAAAAGGAGACAGGCGTGATTCGAATCCAACGAAACACGAAAAGAAAAAGCGAACCTCTTTGCTATTTCGAGACTTCTCAACGACCCCTTCAAACTCTCCCCTTCCTACACTTTACTTCGCTCCAGTTTTGTCGAACTTGATTAATGCTCGCGACACGGCGCGACGGAACGAATTAATAATAATAAAGGTCTGTTTCAAACGTAAGGACCTGTTGTGCTTTTTACTTCGAAGGAGAAATATTTAGAAGTATGATATTTATGAAACATGAAAGGAATAAAAGCTACGACGCTTAATATGTGGATGAAAAAATTACGAAACTTAATGTTAACGTTGCTAACGAGAAACGCTGTATACAG
>SMSQ01013102.1:12882-33202 GCA_019453375.1 Ctenoplectra terminalis | reverse complement strand
AAAAAAAATCATCGTTGTTGTGATTCGCAATTTATTTGTTGATCTCAGTTTATTTATTTATTTTATTATTATTATTATCTTCTTTTTTATATTTCATATAACATTTACATTAATTCATCAAAAGAGAACAGGTTCTTTACGTAACATTTTATCTCGATTAATTTAAAATGCTTATTGGCTGATTTGATATTACATCTGATTAGTGAGCACAACACGAGAACATAAATCAGGAGTACGATTAAGACAGACAAAAAGTGAATTATAAGCAATTATAATAACGATGTTCGAGCTTTAAATACTTATGCTTTTTATTAAACACTCGTGAAGTCTGAAAAGGAACAAAGATTAATGCAGTTGAAATAATTATCATAGATTTGTTAACAATTTTAGCATCGTGACACATGCTGCAGTAAAATGTGTGTTTAGATCTTCACACTGTGTAATGAGCATTTGCTTAATTAATTTACAATGTTGCGTACAAAGTTCGTAAACCGGTTAGAGTTCGATCGTTCCGTGTTGCTCGGTGATAACGTTAAATGCAAATATTTTGATTTTTCGATGGTATTTTCATTATTTTCACATAATATTCTTTGTGGAAACAATAGAAACAAAGTAGTGGCTGTCTACTTATAAATCGAAATGGCATGCACGATTCTCGTACGTAATTCCTCAAATTGTCAATGCCGGATACCACACGACGAATGCAAATATTCTTGAATAATTACGTGCATGGTATATGTTTCAATCTAAACGTTTAAACAAAGAACTGATGAAGCACGTCACTGCGAAGATTAGAGATGCTTCTTTCAAATAATAGACTATTCTACAACTATGACTAAGGCAAATATGTATATTTGTTTCCTGTACAGAAATGAATAGAATGTCAATTTACCACAGAGTAGGATTTGATTTGAATAAATTTTTATTTTATTCTATATATAGAAACATTAAACGCGTAGCAATTCATTTTACTATTTTAATTAAATTTTATTTGTTATTCAATTCAATTTCAATTTTATTATTCCAATTCATTTATATGAAATATAAATTAATTACTTAAAATTCCAACATATTTTATTCGGTTGATGTATAAATCTGTGTCGTCCTGTTAATCTTTTAAAATTATTTATTTAAATAAGAAAAATTAAAATTATTTATGGAACATTTATGTTAAAAAAAAAATATATGAATTATCAATCAGCTATGTGTTCCTCTGCACTGTTTACAATTTTCTCTGGACGACCACGTTAAAAAAAACTCCTTTATTTTGAAGCGAAGAATTTGACAAGCCAAATTTTACATAGTTGAAGGAAATTCCTTAAAAGTTGTTGAAAAGAAACCGAAAGAAATGATCGAGTCGATTTAGGTACTGAAAGTAGAGCAGGTGTGGAAAAATTTCTCAATTCAGTTCTCGAATGACTGTTTTCATCAAATGTGCAGTGCGTGATCAATCAATGTATGTTGGAAAGTTATTCTATGCAACTAAGACGAGACACTGGAACACATAAGGGATTGCAGAGGCTTGGAGAGAGGGAAAGTTAGGCTGGAGGATGTAGTGAGCGGTAGGGCGAATGAAAAAGTAGTAGAATGATTGAAAGAACTGGTGAAGAAGGAAAATAAAATGAGCGCAGAATGACATAAACAAAGTGAGGACGAGTGAATGAATTATAAACAAAAAATAAAAAAAGTAATGTAAATATAGGATATGGAATACAGGATATGAAAATGTAAATATAGGTTACGTTAGGTTAAGGACAAAATATAACCAATGCAATATTGACAAGAGAGTCTTTGCTTAATTAATTTTTTTACACGTCGAAGTTGTAAACAGTAAAGTTCAGCACTGACAGATTCCTCTTAACGCATTAACTGCTACATTGATATCCAGTTACAGACGTAAAGTACCTTTAAGTTGAAAAGTAATAACTCACTTTTTTTTAAAAGAATCAGTACATACTAAATTTAATCCTCTATAGGACCGTGTGACTTAAAAGTTACAAATTAATGTATCTATATTTTAAAAAATTTGTTTTATCTAGTTGTCACTGTTCTATTATATTTGATTACTGTATTACCGTAGCGACATCACGATTCGTCTGTGGTAATTATTAGTTTAAAAATTTTCAAATCGAAGTGAAAAACTGTAAGCAATCGGAATTTTTTCTCTGATAAGCAGACAAAATTCGAGCTATAGAGGGTTAATTAACACTAGGTTTACGGGCATTGATAGGATCATTTTGATGGTTACATTGAAATACAAATTTTTTGTAGTAACATTAGTTCGGTTTGCTTCGAATTAATAGATTTCTATAAGCAGAGATTTATTTAGTAGATTGTTCTATATAAATTTCATTTTGAGTTTACATTTTCCGCACGCATGATTGCTAAACTCAAGCACGAAATCTGAATTGCGTCAAATTGACGAGTTCCGCAAATCTAGTGTTAATACCTAAACTAAAAATATATATTTGCTAAAGTAAATACATGTGGTTTTATGATAGTAATATTTGTAATTCAGTGCCGGAGGCGGGCCCGTGCATAGGCATTGCTCAACTGCAGCACTCCTAATTTTTTTTTATATACAGGGTAATCCACGCAACTTGTACACCTCTATAATTTGCAAAGTATGCGTTCCATGAGAAAATTTTGTATACAAAAGTTGCATGGTCTGAAGGGGTACATTATATAGTGTATTAATTTTTTTTATAGGTGGAAGCGTTTCGGAGATTTAAAGCTCGACTTTGTTCTTTTTAAATGGAGTACTATATTTTTTATACCAAAATATGGAAGAATGTCGAACGCTGAGTAAAAAAGCATTGGCCTTCGTTAGCCCTAAACCTAATAACCAACGAGTAATTTCAATTTATTTTCTGAAAATTGTCTTCGCGCAATATCAAGTTAGAGATTCAACTTATCACAGATTTCCGCAGGACAGCGAGATGTTTACGTGAAGAATAAAGTGAAATTACTGGTTAGTTATTAGGTTTAGGACTAATGAAGAACAATACTTTTTTACTCACAATTCGATATTTTTCCATATTTTGGTATAAAGAATATAGTATTCCATTTAAAAAAACAAAATCGATCTTCAAATCTCCGAAACACTTCCACCTATAAAAAAATGAATACACTGTATAATGTACCCCTTCAGACCATGCAACTTCTGTAGACAAAACTTTTTCGTGCAACGCATACTTCGGAAGTTACCGAGGTGTGTAAGTTGCGTGGATCACCCTGTATGTATTTATTAACGTATTTATATTTTTTTGTAATATTTAATTATATCATCAATAATCCTATACGATTCTTTTATTTTGTATTAAAAATAATAAAAATCGATGTTGTAGCACTTAAAAGGATGTTGCTACGCCTGCAAGCATACACTACCGCTCATATACTATTTTATGGATATCCGAATAGCCGGATATTTGAGACTCGAATATCCGTAAATCCGTGTAGTAGTGAGAGTCCCAATATACATGTACACTACCGCTCATAAGTATCCGGACACTGATAAATTTGTCAATTTGATCAATTTCTAGTAATGGGACATAAATATTACCAAAACATGTAAATTAATGACAATTTGACGACTGGAAGTAATATTTACTACCTTCTTAAGGAATCGACACATTGTTAATTGAAATTATCTATTAATAAAAAGGACACTATTTAAATTAACCGTCGTAGAAGAACGTCATTATTTAATACATAGGTTAGCAATTAAATAACCCAAATATAAAGAACTTTTCAAATAACAAAACAGTTCCATAAGGTTCGACACTTACAGACTTTAACACTAAACCCACCGACGATTAAAGTAGGCCTATTTGTACCCAAAGAAATAAAAATGATAGCTGTTCGAAAAAATACATAACGTAAGGAAAACTAATCATTATCTATATTTTTTACAGAAAATCACGAAAAATTCCTCAAACTGAATCATTGTAAACTTATATAATTTCTATGAGAAATTATAAGCCAGCCATGTTGACTGCTTTGGTAGTTTTAGTATTAATGTCATTTTTATTCCATATTAGCTCAGTAATTTATTCCCAATATTCAATTTATCCTGTTATAATATTCTGCTATGCAAAGCTGTAACAATAACAATAATTAGCAATGAGATAACCCAAATATAAAAAACTTTTTAAATAACAAAACAGTTCCATAAGGTTCGACATTTATAGACTTTAACGATATCTTTATTGCATATTAGCTCAGTAATTTATTCACGATATTCAATTTTATCCTATCATAATATTCTGCTATACATAGCTGAAACAATAACAATTGAATAACAAAATCACAAATTACGTGCTGACAAAAATAAGCAAGTGTCCGGATACTTTTGAACGGTAGTGTATGCACGTCATAGTAAGATGCGAGCTATTGGCATAATGCAACACTGTCTGCGTAATGTTCTTTTTTCTCAAATCGATACTCCATAATTTTAATTCTATAACTTTTTTATCACTGGCTTAAATAAATTCTGAAAATATAGTTCTAACGCAGGAAAGTATAACTTAAACAATACCTTAGCGCAACTCGTGTTAGGAAAAACACTTGAAGAGAAGAAAATGACACGAACTTTCCCCTCGGATGATGTTGCTTGAATAACAAGAACCAATGTGTTGAATGATGCGTGATTTTTATTCTTATCGTAATACAAAAAAATATTAGTTTCTAATACTACAACAAATTGTATAACAATTATGCATATCAAATAATATTTTTGTCAAATTCTAACCAGTTACGAATGAAAGTAAGATAACTCGTTTAAATTTTGCAATTAGGAAAGTACACCTTAAATCTGTGTTCTTGCTGGAAATATTATTTTAGAATATATTTAAATAGAATTTAAATAGAATATTATTTGCATTTTTTGATTCAATACATTGTAGCGTACATTTATTGGCAATAGGAAAATGATTGTCAACTATTTTATTAGTTATTTAGAAATGTTTAATGAAAATATTCAAATTTATTTAAGTAACAATTTTTGTACATAACTTCACGAACGAAGAAATATTAGTATGTTATACATAAACAGGCGTAATTAATTCTCACAAATATTTAACTTCTAATAACGTTCTAACGACGTGTTACCTTTCTATAATTTATACAATCTTATTTTATCATGTTTACAAATTATATACTTACATTGTCACATAAAAAAAAATCGAAAATGATTGCTGAAAAATCGAACGCTCCATTTCTTGTTCACCTCAATTACGACTCCTTTCCTCGACATACATACATACACTGGAACAGTTACCACACGTGAGAGTTGCATTGAATTTGTCAAGGCCCGGTGACCTTCAGGTACTTTTATTTTTCCCGAAACCTGTTTAAATCTTACGCGTTCTTTTTGTACAGCGAAAGCAGGAAAACTCTATCATTTCTGACATGCATCACTGTTGAAAGTATTCGTCAAAGAAGTATCATTCAAGATATTAGTACTTATGAAGTTACAATTTTTTATCCGTTGCATAATCGTAACTTACATTTCGTAACAATAGCTAAAATGAGTTTTATTTGCTTGAAAAAAAAAGGTTTTCAAAGATCAAGACGTTGTACAGAATAATTTAAAGATCATCGTAAAAGATACCGAAGTGAGAAAGAATTTTTTAACTGACAATTTTTATGAAAATATGAATCCATACATACACCACCGTCCATAAGTATTTGTCCAGCTTCAATTAATCTAAAATATGCAAAATATATTTGAAATAAAGCACCTGAATGTAATTTTTACTACACTATTTCTCTCTTACACTCATATAAAGATCACGTTTCTAATGTCAATTATATAAATTTATATAGATTATATAGATTCTACTTAAGTATATTAACATTATTCTTCGTAAAAAATCATTTCAGCGAAACTATTAAACGATTATTTTGCATTATTAAATATTTATAATTAATATTATTATTAAATATCGTATTGAAGCAATAAAAATAAAATTAAACGACAGTGTTAAACACTATTAAAGAACTATGTTTAAGATTTACGATCAATAATAGTGTTTTATGTTATTTGAATAAATTTTTATTAGAAAAGAGAATTGCATTCCATTCGTTATTAAATTTCAATTACTTTTCGTTGATTTGTTCATTATCCATTTGGAATATCGAATAAACTCAATTTATTTGTTCCACACGAGTAACAATTAATTAGTTTATTCGATATAACTTTTGTTTCACATTCAACAGTCGCTTCGATATATCCTGAGTTGCTCGTAGAAACACAAGCGCGGCGTGGAATCCAACGCTCCCGCTGACGCCCAGCCGTCTTACTCGCTCTGTGATTGGTCAGTGTTTTTCGTTAATAACTCGTTAACAAAGCCGAATTTGACATTTTCGCAAAGGAAAAAGTTGTTTAGAATCACCCCAGGAACAACCCCTTAAAGGGACTTACACCCTTTCTGGGACACCCTGTATACTACTTTATCATTATCAAATTTGTAATTATAAATTGATATTTCATTAATCATTTCTGCGCCAAGGAACACGATCATTAAGATATGAGTTATTACTTGAAAAAATGTTATAAAACTATAACATTCGCTCTCGTAATCTTTGCAACAATCACTTTTAATATGAAAATGGTTAAAAACCATGCTGTTCCGTCCGTAGGAACAATACGTGAGGATGGTTTGGCCAGTTTATGACAGACATTAAGGAAAAGGCTATTTTTGAGAAAAGGCGTTCGATCCTTAATATATTTTACCGTTAGCTCGAAGCAATTAGTTTGCGTTTTCTTTTCGCCCTCAATAGCCGAGTATATGTCATAAACTCTGTCTTTCCTGAAGGTTAATTAGAAATGGGACTTCGCGCGGTGTCCTTTCTAAAACGTGCGAACCTGATGGAAAGACCGCTGCGTTGCCAAATCACCGTGGTCCTCGCGTCGCTACCTGGTATCGGCCTACCCCTTCCACGGAAAGCGCGCTCAGGGTGCAGTGGAAGGGTAGCTGTCAGGTCAAAGAAGCACGTTGATTGGCACATTAACGAATGTGAGCGAAAACCAATCAGCGTGCTTCCTTACCCTTCCGAGTGTAACCGTTCGGATACTCGGAAGCGGAAAATAGATTCGTCCTTGCAATCGTTCGAGCAAGACGGACAAAGATTCGTTTGAACATTCATTCGAGCAACAGATTCACCTTAGCTATCGTTCGGGTAAGGTTGAATAGATTCGTTCAAGCGTTCGTAAGCGACGCAACATAGATTCTTGTTATCGTCTGAGCAAGGGTACTAGTGTTCGAGCACCCAACGCCTTTCTCACGTTTGTAGAAGTCCATCGATCGGGACTTCTCATCGTAATCTAATAGGTTACTCGTCTTTAATTTGACGGGTAAGAGTCGCGAAGCGTTCGTGGTCCAATCAAGGTTAAGTCGGATCTTACAACCCGGACAAGGAGTCCGCGTAAACGCGACGCGACATCGCGCGTACAGTTTTGGTCCTTCGAGCCGGATTCAGTGCTACGGAAGTGCAGTTCGCATCGGAACATCACTTCAACCGATCCTGTGAGCAACGAAGGGAAAGAAGAGATCCAGAGGAAATCAACGAGCACAGCTGACACTCTCCAACCGAACGGGACATCGACGCTGACGGCAACATTGTGTCAGCAACGTTCCCAGCAGAGCGGAGCAGCAACCACGGTAGTCTCGTTCCATTACATTTCCTTCTTTCTTTCGCTACGTAATTCCTTCGTTTTCGATAAAAAATGGCAAACAGTTCTGTAACGTCCGACAGAACTGATAACCGCGAAGCACACGTTCGCGGTCTTAAACTTAAGCAGCGGTCGTTTAAATCTCAAATAACGAACTTCGAGACATGGGTACATAATTACTCCGATTCAAGGACCGAACGATTTAAGCTCCGCGAACGTATACAGAGGCTACGGAGCCAATTCGAGATCTTCAATCGTATACAAGATGAACTTGCGTTCATCGAAGGTTTCGAAGAAGCGGAATCCGAACGGGAAAATACCTCGGACCATTACAACGACGTAATGGCAAAAGCAATCGTGCTTTCCGAGGAAGTCGAGCGAACCGCGACTAGACTCGCGACATCCCCATCCGTAGTCGACACCGCTTCACCATCGCCGTCCACAGCAACGCCCGTGATGTATCTACCGGAGATCGACCTGCCGAAATTCGACGGCCGGTTGGAGAAGTGGGTAAAGTTTAAAGTCGCGTTCAATAATATGATCCACGCGCATACGGGACTAAGCAACGTCCAAAAACTGAATTACCTTCGCTTATCCCTATCCGGCAAAGCCAAAGCCGCGATAGAATCGTTCCTGATAACTGAAGATAATTACAGAGCTGCGTGGAATCAATTAATCGAGACGTACGATAACACGCGTGTCCACGTCCTTCGGCACGCCGCGTTACTTCGCGACACTCCCAAAATGAAAGACGATTCGGCGGAATCTATCTGCGACTTAGTAAATTACATGCAGTCGCATATTCGGGCACTGCATGCGTTAGGCCGATCGTGGGAGGATATCTCGAACGACCTCCTCACGAGTATCGTGATCTCGAAGATGGCCCCAGACACACGGAAGGCCTGGGAGCAAACGCTAACGGGCACACAGATGCCAAAGCTCGCGGACATCTTCAAGTACCTTCGGAACGCGTCTCATTGGTGCACCACTTACGATGCAGAATCGTACGCGAAGCGGGTGCAAGATCGACCAAACGTAACCGCCACGAAATCGGGTGCGGATCGGACGGAACGCCGTCCATGGTCGCCGCGTAGAAAGCAGTATTCGCCGCGAAAGGAATACTCGCCGCGTAAATCGCCGCCGTCCCCGCGTAATACGCCGTCTTCGTCGCCGCGGAAGAACAAACGGCAAACGTTCGTGACAACCGCCGCGCTAACTTGCCAAATTTGCAACGCTGGGTCGCACGCAGTATACAATTGTAAAAAATTCCTGGAAATGGGAATCCGCGAACGAAACCAGGCAGCCCGGAAGGCAAAGATTTGTCTCAACTGTCTTCGGTCGGACCACGCGACTGATCGTTGCAAGGCAGGAAGTTGTCGTGTATGCAACAATCGGCATAACACGAAACTCCATCGCGAGCTTGATAATCAATCGGATCGACAGGCATGACTTCGGACACGGCATTCCGAAACTTCTTAAATGCGACCTCGGCTAAGGACGCTAATCTCAGACGGACGGACCCACGGAATTTTAGCCACCGCGATAGTTTACGCTCTAGACCGCGATCGAAGACCGATTCTGTGTCGGACGCTTATCGATACATGCTCCAACGCGAACTTCATAACGGAAGCTCTCGCCGCGAAACTGCGTCTACCGACACGTAAGCAGTCGGTCGCGATCGAAGTATTGAACCAGTTGAGCACAATCGCGAATAAAATTGTGTCAACTACTATCAAATCGCGCGTATCTAACTTCAATAGGGCGTTAACGTTTTTTACGATACCAAACATCGCAGGTATCACGCCAGATCAGCAGATCGACCGAGCAACAATTCCGATACCCGCAAAACCTGAGATTAGTAGACCCGCGATTCCATGAACCAGCATCGATCGATCTTCTTATCGGCACCGGTCCCGCGTTGGCATCATTCTGTATCGGCCAACACGGCCTCTCCCCGCGAAACAACCGGGATTTGATCCTCCAAAAGACGCAGTTTGGATGGATCATCGGGGGAAGTATCGCGGCAACTTACGCACGCACGACGCGTCAAACCTACGTCTCCGAACTGCATTTCGACTTGCAGAAGTTCTGGGACGTAGAAGAAGGACCCGCAACGAAGCATCTCTCGTCGGAAGAGATCGAATGCGAAACGCACTTCTCCAGCCGCGTCCGCCGCGAGAAATCAGGACGGTACATCGTAGCGCTGCCGTTCAACGAAAAGAAGGAACGACTAGGATATGAATCTACTGTAGCGTCCTACTGTATGAATCTCGCGTGCCCTCACTAGATTCTTCTCGCTTGAACGCAGGCTAAACCGCGATCCTGATTTGAAACGAGAATACACCGCGGTCATTAACGAGTACCGCACGCTCGGTCATCTATCGCAGGTAGAAACAATCGACGCGCCGGGTTTCTATCTGCCACACCATGCGGTCATAAAACCCTCGAGCTCGACGACAAAAGTTCGGGTGGTGTTCGACGGTTCGGCACCCTCCAGTTCGGGACTGTCACTTAACGACGCATTGATGACAGATCCGACCATACAAGAAGACAGTTCTTCTCTGCTCCTGCGGTTTCGTATGCACACGTATGTGCTGACCGGGGACATAGAAAAAATGTATCGGCAATTCCTTGTACGTCCGGAGGACCGATCGTATCAGCGTATCTTGTGGAGAGATAAAGAGGGCAATATTCAAACGTACGAATTGAAGTCACGTTCGGACTGTCTTCAGCGCCTTACCTCGCCACAAGATGCATACAACAGCGAACGATGAACGTAACCGGTATCCGCGCGCAGCATCCACGATCAAACGAGACTTGTACGTGGACGACTTGCTGACCGGCGCGGACACCATTAACGACGCGATTAGGTTACGCAACGAAATTATCGGTTTATTCCACCGAGAAAAGCTCAACATTCGGCAATGGGCTTCCAACGAACCGCGACTATTGATCGGACTTAACGAGAGTCAGTTACATCCTAAAATCTTTGGCGACGCGACGACCATGAAAACACTCGGAGTTTCATGGGACCCACGGACCGATTCGATACAGTACACCGTCGAACCACCAACGAACACCCGACACACGAAACGTACCGTTTTATCGTGCATCGCGAGAATCTTCGACCCAATCGGACTGCTCGGGCCAGTCACCGTCAGCGCGAAGAATCTGATGCAGCGTATGTGGTAATTAAAGATTGACTGGAATGAATCGCTTCCAGCCAATCTCCACACCGAGTGGACCACATTCGTTCGGCAACTGAAGCACCTCCACAACATTTCGTTCGAAAGAAATGTTACGCGACGCGACTACCGCACCGTCGAGCTCCACGGTTTCTGCGACGCGAGCGAACGCGCGTACGGAGCGTGCTGGTACATCCGATCCTTAGACGCACACGGTCATATAAAGGTGAGTCTTCTTTGTGCAAAATCGCGCGTTGCACCATTGAAGACTATCAGTCTCGCGCGACTGGAACTTTGTGGCGCCGCGCTACTCGCCACACTGTACGCCTCAGTTCGACGGGCCATAACGCACGATATCAATAACGTAGTCTTCTGGACCGATTCAACAACCGTGTTGAATTGGATGAACACGGAACCGCATAGGCTAAAAACGTTCGTAGCCAACCGTGTCGCGAAAATCCAGAAACTATCTAACGTAAAGACATGGCGACATATTAGATCTCGGGACAACCCGGCGAATTTACTATCACGAGGATTGGCACCGGCAGAGTTTATACAGAACCTGCAGTGGCGCCATGGACCGAAATGGCTGGCCACACCTGAATTGCAGTGGCCACGATCCAAATGTAGCAAGCCAATCGAAGTACCCGAGCTGAAACGTCTCACCTGTGACGACTACCGCGCGCAATAGTGACGAAATACTACTTCGGTTCTCGAGCATTCGAACGTTAAGACGAGTCATCGCGTATTGTCTATGGTTTCGGAAAAACCATCGCGTTCAAGGGCCTCTAACCGTTCGAGAGGTCCACGAAGCGAACACGCGAATCATAAAACTCGTCCAGTCGGTCAAGTTCGCAAAGGAGATCCAGAGTCTGCAATCAGGAGAGCAGCTTCATCCGCGAAGCAAGCTTCTTCCCCTCCACCCATTCCTTGATACACAAGGAATCGTGCGCGTCGGAGGGAGATTACAGAATTCGACATTACCATTCGCGAAAAAACACCCGATTTTGCTGCGGAAGCACTATGTAACGTCCTTAATAATTCGCGACACCCACGTACGATCACATCACGCTGAGATAACGTCTACGCTTTCTACGTCCGTGAAGCGTATTGGCCCATCGACGGTAAAAACGCGACGCGTAAAATCGTTCAACAATGCGTCCGGTGTTTCCGCGTGAATCCGCCATCCGTCGATTACGTGATGCGCAATCTTCCGGCGGCCCGGGTGACGGAACACCGACCGTTCTTTAATAGCGGTATCGATTACTGCGGACCGTTCCAGGTTAAGGAACGGCGCTACCGGAATCGCGCGCGGATCAAGGTTTATGTCGCCGTTTTTGTGTGCCTCGCTACGAAAGCGGTACACTTAGAAACGGTCAGCGACATGACCACCGAGGCATTCGTCGCGGCCTTACGACGATTCATCGGTCGGAGAGGACACATTGCCGTAATGTGTACTCCGACAACGGTAGTAATTTCGTCGGCGCGAACAACGAATTGACGGAGCTCCATCAGATCCTAACCGAGGATGATAAGGTCAGGAGATTTCTCGCGGACAAGGAAATCTCCCGGCACTTATCGCCCCACTTCGGGGGCCTGTGGGAAGCCGCCGTCAAATCGTTCAAGTATCACGTAAAGCGCGTAGTCGGTGTTGAACTGTTTACGTACGAAACGAACAGTTCAACACCCTCGTGATCGAAATCGAAGCGATCCTTAACTCACGTCCTCTTACGCCTCTATCCTCGAATCCTAACGATCCTTCGGCCTTGACCCCTGGGTACTTTTTAATCGGCGAATCTTTGATTAATCTACCGAAGCATGTTCACAGCGGAATACCTGCCAACCGTCTTTCCACCTGGAAGCATATCCAGAAAGTGAAGCAAGACTTCTGGACCAGGTGGTCTAAGGAGTATATCCACCAGCTCAGCGTTCGGAGCAAGCGGACCAGGGGCTCGCACGAAATCAAGGTTGGAACCTTGGTCGTCTTAAAGGAGAATAATCTGCCACCTTCCCACTGGCACCTGGGGAGAGTAGAGCAGATCCATCCAGGCACCGACGGGATTATCAGGGCAGTCAGCGTTCGGACTGTCAGCGGCGTGTACAAGAGCAACGTCAAGCAGATAGCACCGCTTCCCGTCGAAGAAGAGGACGTCCCCCAACAGCAAGAGATCGTCGTCGCAGCATCAAGTCGACGTTCCGGATTTTGATCGACGCGGTCTCTCAACGGCGGGAGCATTTTCCGTCCATAGGAACAATACGCGAGGATGGTTTGGCCAGTTTATGACAGACATTAAGGAAAAGGCTATTTTTGAGAAAAGGCGTTCGATCCTTAATATATTTTACCGTTTGCTCGAAGCAATTAGTTTGCATTTTCTTTTCGCCCTCAATAGCCGAGTATATGTCATAAACTCTGTCTTTTCTGAAGGTTAATTAGAAACGGGACTTCGCGCCGTGCCCTTTCTGAAACGTGCGAACCTGATGGAAAGACCGCCGCGTTGCCAAATCGCCGTGGTCCTCGCGTCGCTACCTGGCATCGGCCTACCCCTTCCACGGAAAGCGCGCTCAGGGCGCAATGGAAGGGTAGCTGTCAGGTTAAAGAAGCACGTTAATTGGCACATTAACGAATGTGAGCGAAAACCAATCAGCGTGCTTCTTTGCCCTTCCGAGTGTCACCGTTCGGATACTCGGAAGCGGAAAAGCGATTCGTCCTTGCAATCGTTCGAGCAAGACGGACAAAGATTCGTTTAAACATTTATTTGAGAAACAGATTCACCTTAGCTATCGTGCGGGCAAGGTTGAACAAATTCGTTCAAGCGTTCGTGAGCGAAACAACATAGATTCTTGCTATCGTCCGAGCAAGAGGAAAATCCGATCCTTAAGCTTCACCGAAGTCGACAATCGTCCGCGGTCGACGAAGCAGTCATTTTACGTATCGAAATCGAGCAACGGTTGTTAGCGTTCGAGTACCCAACGCCTTGCTCACGTTTGTAGAAGTCCATCGGTCGGGACTTCTCATCGTAATCTAATAGGTTACTCGTCATTAATTTGACGGGTAACAGTCGCGAAGCGTTCGTGTACCAGCCAAGGTTAAGTCGGGCCTTACAACCCCGACGAGGAAGCACGGGCTTCCGCGTGAACGCGACGCGACATCGCGCGTACAGTTTTGATCCTGCGGATCGAGCAGGGTCAAGCATAAGCGCGCACGAACACATGCATATAATCAATTTTGTATTTACTATATATTTTTATTCNGAACTAATGATATTACAAAAAATTTGTATTTCAATGTATCCATAAAAATCATCCAATCAATGCCCGTAAACCTAGTGTTAAAGAATAATAGTTTTTATGTTAGTTTCGTTATTAATTTTAAAAACAAATTTTCGCGTTTTTTGAATAGAGTCGCGATTGTGACCCAATTTTTTTCACTGAGATTGTGGAAATTTGTTCCTAAATCACCTGGATGAGGATGATTACATCGATAGCAGCCATAATAGCTGGATCCAGAACTGTTAGAGTTGCGTATTATGAAAGTACGGGTGCATAGATTATTAGTGTTGCGTTAATAAATAAAGCAGTCCATTTCAGCTACTTTCGGTAGTATTTCTTAGTCATTTTTTTATACTTTTTTAATTATGAAGATAAATTAGGTAAATTAAAATTGCAAATAATGAAACACCCTTCCGGGATTGATCTTGGAATATTTTCCATTGGTGTTTCGAAAAAGAAATAATATTCCACTCACGGTTTTGTTCGAGTTTGCGAGTGTATAATAATTATAGAAGTAACCCTTCTGGTTACTATCTCCTGTTCATTGTTTTGTTGAGTAATTGAGCATTTGTTAATTAAAATACTACTGAAGTATAGATTTGTTTGTTATCTTTGCAAAAAAAATTTTTCTTTCAATTTCATTGTGCAATTTAGATTAATATTCTTTCATATATTTGAAAGTAAAATTTTTGGTAGATCTTTTTTTAACTTTTGTAGTAGAACTACAACTTAAAACTGTCCAATTAATTTGATTATTCACTGTTAGAGATACTCTGTTATTAATTTTTCTTTTTTCAATCATAGTATTTTTAAATTGATACGGTAGAATATATTTTTATAAATTATCGACTTTGCTTTGCATAAATTAAAGTTCACTCGGGACTATCGTTTATTTTTAACATAAAAAATCTTGCAAATAAATAAGTTTCATAAATACAGTAATTGTTGATAGTAAAGTTTCTGTTTTTTAATTATCGCAAACTCGCTGTTTTTCGTTTATAATAGTAAATTGGATTCATTTGCAGCAAAGTATGATCATTCCAGTTATGAGTTTTTTGAAAATATTTTTGAATATTAATAAATTATTGCAACGTAATGGCATACGAAGTTATCGAAATTATTCAAGAAAAATAAAAATTAATTAAACAATGTGGATTATAGAGTCCGTGCAAATTTTTGAATAAAGAAATACACAAGTTGATTTTGTAAATGAAAAATCATTGTAGTGTAAAATATATTAAATCATTAAGAAATTTTCGAAGGAACATTAATCTGTTCCTTCTTTATCTTGGTATTAATAAACAAAAATTTTCAATTCATAATTTCTAGTTATTCAAAGAATATTAATTTAAAATTACCATTTAAAATTAATTACGAAGGATTATTTTCTTAATTTTTTTTTATCAGTGATAGAGTTTTGATTAATTTCCGATTAGGTGATTTTTATTTGTCCAATTTCTTTTTTTTTTTTACAACTAATCTACTGAATGAGTTGGTTACAAATTTATCAAGTTGTACAAATTTTCAGTTCAAATTTTGTTCAAATGTATTATAGTGCATCAATATTATAGTGCATCAATATTATAGTGCATCAATATTATAGTGCATCAATATAGGAGGACCGCGCGCGCTATTAAAAACAAGCGAAGCCCGACTTCCGTTGGAAAGTCGGGCCACGAGGCAGAATCGCTTAGAAACCGTCGAACGTGCACGACCTATTAGCCCTTAAGATTATTTTGCCATTTTAGTATTTCTTTCTTTCCAAATATATCTATCTCTTGTTTTGTTTAATTTAGTCTATACCCATTTATTTAGTAATCCTGACACCCTTAGTCCACTACAGTATAAACCAGCGTAAATATAATGGCTCTAAAGTGGAATAACATAAGGCATAGGAAATATTTGGAAGCAAAANTTTAAATGTTTTTGATCCAAATTCATTTGAATTTCCAAAGAGATCCATCGCGCGAAGTAAATACGAGCCTTCCTCGACCATTCCGGCAGCCAAGTTTGGCACAGCTTTTTCAGAGTTTCGGCGTAGTGCAAGGGGTTAAATAATTAACCATTTCACACCTATATCATTAAATTCTTTGACCGTTGATGAAACTAGTTACAATGCTCAGTGAAACGTCGGAGTATTTATTCCAAAAGAATGCAATTTACACGAAAAAACCTCAATAGTAGTCACTGCAAGTTACTCTAGTATTCCAGAATATTTATAACAATTTATTAGATAAAAATAAAGTAGCAGCAAATATATGTGTATATTTACTGGACAAAATGTGTCTCAATCATTTCATGTTTGATGAACCTGTAATTTTCAAACGTACCGTGTACTAATTATAACAAATGAATTGTATTAGGTACCGGAAAAAGTTGGTGTAGTTTTTTGTTAGAAACAAATTCAAATTGTATTTCTTATAGTATTTTACAGAGATAATATAATAATGATGGTATTGTTAGAAGATTTTGTCAATTTAGTTAGTGTACATTATTTCAATTCTTCATTTCTTTCAATGTTCTGTTATGTATCCAAAGATAAAGATACCATATAAGCAAATAATATTTTATGAATTTAATTTTAGGAGTATTATTTATCGGAGTAATATTTATCGGGATCGTTCTCTTATTAAAAAGAGAGTATACCAAAATGGTTCGAGTCTACTTCAAACTCGTAAAAATTCAAAACGATAACGAGATCAAAGTAATAATTAGTTCATTTTTTGCAATTAAAATCCAAGATTATTACAGTAATAGAAACATTGAAGAATAGCCCTAGAAATTAATAATGATTGGTTTATTAAATAAAATTACATTTCATGAAAGCTCGAACTCCTTCAATTCTATACCATAAATCCGCATGAACGTTTTCCAGCATCTAATACATTAATGAAAAACACTTCTTCAAAAGATTTCAACACGCATTGATTTTTATTAAGTTGTGTATTTGTCGTTGTTAGCTTACAAAACACAAATTACGTTTTATGTATTTGGGTTGATAAAAAGGAGATTTAAAAACGTTTTTTCATGTGACGAAAACAAAACATCATTAAACAATCTATCTGTCCATTTTTCTCAACAACCTTCTGCTCTGTTTTAGGCAGTTTTATTACTGTATTTTTGAACAACTTTTCATTTTTTCAACAAAGAATTCGCTTAGGTTTATTTTACAAGTCTACAGATTTTCAAATTTCTTTTCATTAAAGATTTAAGAAAGGAAAAATCTGATGGAACCAAGTCCAGTGAATAAGTTGGATGTGAAACATAAAGTGTTGCATTGCCATGGTGAAACACATTGACTTTCCTGTTAGATATCAATAAATCTTACACTTCTGTTTTTAAATGATGCAGCGAAAAATCTCAGATTATATTTGCATTCATGAAATTATTAACACATTTGTTCATATGTCGTAATATGAAGGTCACCTCAAAAAGAAAAAAAAAGACTTTCTGGCCAATCCAGTATTAAGATGCGTATTCACTTATAACGCTAACAGGTAACAAAATAACTTGTAACACTTTTTACGAAAACGACTCTTAGAACGTATGACATAATGTGACATAATGACTGGCAAGTTGATCTCACTCATAAAAGTTGCACTCAGAGCGTAGTACGATTGATAATGTAAACACTTATCGGTTTCGCGTGACATAGTAATCTTCAGTTTTCAAGTGCATTAGAAATATTTGTTGAGAATTTTTATGACAGAGAAAAAGTGCCGGGCAAAAGAAGAAACGTCAAATTAATTTCACGGTGCGAGAATTTTCCTAAACTTTCGGACATAAAAAGTAATTGAAAAAAAAAATTTTGTCGAAACGTATTATTCGGCAGGAAATTTTTTAAATGCCTAAAAACGATGGTGTTGGAAGTTCAATCACGTCATTAGGTATCGAACATCCTGAACGATCTGCATCATCTTCGAACAATTCCAGACCAGCCTCTATTGAGTCATATAGTAACTCTAGATTATCCTCAGTTGCATAATATTATTCAAACTTTATTGTGTTCTAATCGTCCGCCTCAACAGTGTATACAGTACTGTGCAAAAGTCTTAGACCATCTGCATTACCGATCTTATAATTGTAATTAAACATATTTTAGGGAAACATTTCTAAACACTGTTGCATTCAAAGGGCATAGCCGGTTAAGGGAGTCAAAAGTGCCCCTAAACCGATTCCGACTTGCGATAGATCATTCGATAGCTTATCAAGAAAAATCAATTTGTGCCAAGTTTCAACTTTGTATCTTCACCGGGGGGGTAGTAAAGGGTAAAATTAAAAAATCACGCTTTTGTTCAATTATTCCAATCTTAGAGTATGAAAAATTCAGAAAAAAGTCGGAGATATTGTCGTTAGTAAAGCACATATTACAGAATTTTTTCAGATTTTTAGATTGAGAATCCAAGCGATAAAAAATAAAAAACGCAAAAAAATTCAGAAAAATGCCAATTTCATATCGAAGGAATCGCGGATCTATGATTATATTTTTTGAGTAAGTATATATTATTGATGCTATTACGCTCCATTTTTTTCAGATTTTTTAATTAGGTGTGCCATAGTTAAAAAAATCAAAAACCGCTTTTTCACAGTTTTTTGCGTGTCAAGATAACTTATACGGCGAATTTTCATGTGTTCTTTAATTTTCACGAAAAATTAACGTAGGAACTAGAGAAATTAAATAAATAAAAAAAATTGATATTATGCTACTATTATACTTAAAAGCGTAAGATATTTCCGATATCATCTAAGGTCCTATCGTAAAGTGTGAGATCGGTAAATCGCTCGAAAATTTTTTGTGAGTTCGAATTCACTTGGATTAATTTTAATTTAGTTTTTTTTTTTCTTCTTTTTTCTTTACGTTTAATACACTTCTTTTCTATTAATTTTTAACCCTTTTTTCATATTGCCTTTCTTGTGTTAGTCATTCATAATTTTATCTACTTAAAACATATTTTAAAAATTTTGTAACAAGCAGAGCCTTGATTAAAATATTATGAAGCGCGTACACAAAGTGTAAAGGAAATACGTGAAGGATAGCAAAAAGGAAAAACTCAGTTTCTTAAATTGTCGATAACAGAGTGACAGGAAATGTAAAATGAGTTTATTAAAATTTTTCAACAACTTTCTAAAAAGAATCTTNTTTAATTTTCACGAAAAATTAACGTAGGAACTAGAGAAATTAAATAAATAAAAAAAATTGATATTATGCTACTATTATACTTAAAAGCGTAAGATATTTCCGATATCATCTAAGGTCCTATCGTAAAGTGTGAGATCGGTAAATCGCTCGAAAATTTTTTGTGAGTTCGAATTCACTTGGATTAATTTTAATTTAGTTTTTTTTTTTCTTCTTTTTTCTTTACGTTTAATACACTTCTTTTCTATTAATTTTTAACCCTTTTTTCATATTGCCTTTCTTGTGTTAGTCATTCATAATTTTATCTACTTAAAACATATTTTAAAAATTTTGTAACAAGCAGAGCCTTGATTAAAATATTATGAAGCGCGTACACAAAGTGTAAAGGAAATACGTGAAGGATAGCAAAAAGGAAAAACTCAGTTTCTTAAATTGTCGATAACAGAGTGACAGGAAATGTAAAATGAGTTTATTAAAATTTTTCAACAACTTTCTAAAAAGAAACTTTCGCATAGTGAAAGTAAAAGGAGAATACACAAAATATTGATTATTCTAAGTTAATCAATATTTCTCAATCTAATTAACACCTGGTGAATCTAATTCTTAAAAAAATAAATAAATAACGGAAAAATTAAAATAATATCAATCCATCTCAAATTCGTTTCTGAAATAGCAAAATATTTTTTTTGGCATGTGATCTAAGACTTTTACACAGTACTGTATGTATAACCCCTTATTGCAGAAGATAAGACATTATGTTTCGATATACAGGGTGTCCCAGAAAGGGTGTAAGTCCCTTTAAGGGGTTGTTCCTGGGGTGATTCTAAACAACTTTTTCCTTTGCGAAAATGTCAAATTCGGCTTTGTTAACGAGTTATTAACGAAAAACAGTGACCAATCACAGAGCGAGTAAGACGGCTGGGCGTCAGCGGGAGCGTTGGATTCCACGCCGGGCTTGTGTTTCTACGAGCAACTCAGGATATATCCAAGCGACTGTTGACGAATGTTAAACAAAAGTTATATCGAATAAACTAATTAATTGTTATTCGTGTG
>SMSQ01013102.1:0-12807 GCA_019453375.1 Ctenoplectra terminalis | reverse complement strand
TTTTTTTTTTCTTCTTTTTTCTTTACGTTTAATACACTTCTTTTCTATTAATTTTTAACCCTTTTTTCATATTGCCTTTCTTGTGTTAGTCATTCATAATTTTATCTACTTAAAACATATTTTAAAAATTTTGTAACAAGCAGAGCCTTGATTAAAATATTATGAAGCGCGTACACAAAGTGTAAAGGAAATACGTGAAGGATAGCAAAAAGGAAAAACTCAGTTTCTTAAATTGTCGATAACAGAGTGACAGGAAATGTAAAATGAGTTTATTAAAATTTTTCAACAACTTTCTAAAAAGAATCTTTCGCATAGTGAAAGTAAAAGGAGAATACACAAAATATTGATTATTCTAAGTTAATCAATATTTCTCAATCTAATTAACACCTGGTGAATCTAATTCTTAAAAAATAAATAAATAACGGAAAAATTAAAATAATATCAATCCATCTCAAATTCGTTTCTGAAATAGCAAAATATTTTTTTTTGGCATGTGATCTAAGACTTTTACACAGTACTGTATGTATAACCCCTTATTGCAGAAGATAAGACATTATGTTTCGATATATATACAGAGTGTTTCAAAATATGTGAACATAACTTCAGGGACGGATTCAGTATGCATTCACTATAAAATAAGAAAAAACTTTTTCACTATAAAATTCACTATAAGATTCACTATAAAATAAGAAAAAAGGGTCATATAAACATATGAGTTTGTTTCCGAATTATATCCGTTTATGTCTAAAAATGCATTAAAAATCAATTTTTCCTGAAATTTTATAATAACATTAAACTGATTCACTCGTATTAGGTTGGTCAATAAGTTTGTAAGGTTTTTAATAATCGATAATTGTCTTCCAGCGCTTTGAAATGCAATTAAATTCTGTTTAAATTTTCAAAACAAAAGGTAACTTATTTCTTGGACAATGCATTATTGAGCAAAAATATTTTCTTTTATAATAAAAAAAATCGCTTTTTATTTACACAAAACGGTTAAAATCCGCACGAACTTTCTGACCAACCTAATATTTTATCAAGGTGTTTAATGTATTTTTCACATTATGATACAGAACCATGCAAAATGTGGTATGTTTAATATTATGTAATTTTGTGTTTATAATATTAAACACAATTATGCTGAAAAGAAATGCACTTTTTAAATACAACCTGTGTCTAAAATCAAGGATTGTATTGATTCTACACGGTTTTTTGCAAAAAANAATTCCACCAAGTGGACAAATATTTATGGACGGTAGTGTACGTGTTCAACAATTTCAGTTCGAAAGTTTCACTGTTTACTGTTTGTACTGATTGTTTACAAACGTGATAATAAGTTTTGTGTATAAGATAAACTAATTTAATTGGTAAAATACAATTTTGGTTAATTAATTAATGAAATATCTAATGAGTTATAAATTTTAAGACATACAGGGTGTCTATGATAACTTTGAACAGTCCTTTATTCCCTAACATATAGGGTCTGTCCGGAAAGTAATGCAAACTTTGTTTTTTTCCTGAACTTTGTTGATTTCGGTGTGGAGGATTCTTAGCTTTTAAACGCCTGCAACCTGGGTTTTTCCCACACTCTGGAAATGTCAGAAATGTAGTTTCCGTGAACTTCTTGTTAGTGTCCGTGTGACGACGCAGAATGGAGAAAATAATCGAACAACGTTATGCGATTAAATTCTGTGCTAAATTGAATAAAAGCCTTGCCGACACCAACCAAATGATTAAGGAAACATACAGAAACCGTGTTCTTTCCTATTCTCAAGTTTCCAGATGGTTGAATTTGTTTTAAAATGGTCGGGAAGAGGTGGAGTATAACCTCTGCTCTGGACGGCCGTCAAACAGTAAATGTGACAAAAATGTTTCCCGTGTTCGTGAACTTTTGAATAGCGATCGTCAAATGAGTGCAAGTGCTCGACAAATTAAGAAAAAGGGTGGTCCACACCCGAAAGGAGATCGCCACTACGTGGCACCTGCATCACGACAACGCTCCCAGCCACGCCGCTCTGCGCGTCCGAGAGTTCCTGGCCAAGCACAGCTTGGCAACGTTACCCCAGCCCCTGTACAGTCCTAACATGGCCGCGGCATACTTCTTCTTGTTTCCGAGGATCAAGACTGCTCTCAAAGGAATCCATTTTGGAATCGTAGAAACGATCAAAAGCGCCGTGACGAAAGTTCTAAACAAGGTTCCCTTCGACACCTTCCAGGATACGTACCGTGCATGGAAAAGTCCCTGGCAAAAGTGTGTTAATGCTCAAGGGGAGTACTTTGAAGAATTTTAAACGTTTGTAACATTAACTTAAATAAATTTTTCTTTACGAACTTAATTGCATTACTTTCCAGACAGACCCTGTATTTTAGTTTTCGCTAAAATTACAATTTAAATCGGAAGTGGTAAATATATTTTACGCATGACGGATATAGTCGTCGTGACACAAAATACTGCCATTTCTCCATGACGGATATAGTCGTCAAACACAGCTGACTGGTTGATTTCCAAGCGAAACAAAGAAACATTTTTTAGCGGCGGGTTAATGATGTAAGGAAAAGGATAGGAAGCGTTTCGTCCGGGGCCTGCTAGTGGACTCGTGAGTAAGGCATCCTAGCAGGCCCGTGCCTTAGACGTGGGGAAGTTGAAGTTAGGAGAGGGATCGGTATAAGTACTAATCGTACTGTTTCCGAGGACTTGCGGGAAAGTCGGTCTTGTAGGTCCCTCTGGTGGTGGAGCGTAGGAGGGCCGCCACAATTTCATTGAGCTAGAATTGGAAAATATTTTGCAGGTGTCCATTCGGTTTTCGGCGGCATTGAGGTAAAATTTTCCTCGAAAAGTTTCACGAAACTTGTGCGCGCATCTCTTGAGCCCGAGCTGTCTCTCCCACTGTGCCGGCCGAGCTACGGTCGCGTGGCGTCATTCTTCTCTTGGACGTTGCGACGTGGGGATAAGGCGTACTTTTCGAATCGAGGTCCGCAACCTTGTGTAACCTTATTCTACCGGCACACTTCCGACACGTATTATACGCCGTATAATATTGTCTGCGTTGGTACGCTTCTAATTAATAACGTATTGAACATCGCGAGAATAAATTAAGTAATTTTAATGTATGCTATTGTTGTCTACTCGATTGTTAACGATTATTCGATATTCTGTGTTCGTGAAGTAAATATTGAGAGTCTGTTACGCAGCTTAGATTGGGTTAAAATATAATTGGATCTTATTTAGACCGAAATGTTTTAAATTTGTTATTTTTATTTGTTACAGATAATTTGTTTGAAAAAGGAGGATTGAACTTTTAACGCCACAGGGTTTAATGACGATATTGAAGAATTCTCAGGAAGATCGGTATTGAATTTATTTTATCAAAGATGGATGTATGGTATGCCTTTTTATCACTTTTTTTTACTGAATCGTTGGCAATACCTGTTATATAATGTATTTACGATACTAGTGTAACAGCTGAGTTAATAATTTCATAGTTTGTAAAAAATACAAAGAGGAAACAGGAAAAAATTAAACATATTTCTTTTTTGTTTTATAAATATCCAAAATTATTTTAAAATAAAATCCTTAATAATTTCACAGTAATAATTTAATCTGTAGATTTTTTCGAATTTCATTACGTGTTAACGAAAGATCGGAATGACGCATATTTTGCATGTCAGTCGTGGTTATTCTTGTGGCGTCAATTATTAGATTTCAATTGCTTTATTAATTTTACGAAGCAGCAAGAACTGTAAACATAAACAGCATTCGACGCGAGATCACCGCGAAAGCCGCGTCCTAGTATTGATTATATATCACGCCACCTGTGCGTGTTTACAATACGAACTTCGATTTTCGCACGAATTTACCAAAGTTTATAGAACGCGTGGTAGTTTGCACTTAGAAAATACGAACAGAGTAACACTCTGACAATGAATATTCGCAACATAATTCTCATACTTTTCCAAAACAGTTATATCACGAACAGTTACTTACAATATTCTCAATATACAATATTATTTTATTTATAGCATTTATTTCGAATTTAATAATTATTTAGAATTTTATATTTTATAATACTGAAATAATAAACTTGTTAATAAAAAATGAATAACAATAGCTTGTTAGATACACAAAAGGCGGTATTTTTTTAAACAAATGCGTGATAGGTAGATAAATATTAAAAAATAGTTTCGAGTCATTCTTTGCCCTTCCTTCTTTTTCTTCCACAGGTTTTTTGTGACCGCGCGCAACGCGGTTGGTAGAGTCGGTGTTTGTTTTATAAAAGTTTTTTATTACTTGTCAGAGCACAGTAGTTCTATGTAAATTAATCATAGTAGTCAATTAGGGAATTAGAGTCAGTGTTGCTGCGTGTAAATTGTATCAAGTAGATTTATTCGCGAAACTAGAGTCAGTGTTTGTTCGCCGATTATAATTACACGGTTGGGTTTAAATAGTCATTTATTTTTTAATTCTTTTTATTTCATTTAAAATGTTCGTAACCGGTAATTAGAGTCACTGCTGCTTGGAAGGACTCTAGCTTGGCTCCAGAGGCCCACATTGTAAGTATCTTTGCATTTTCTGCTTCAATTAACTTTTCACTTTGTAGTTTGCTGCATTTTTTTCCCTTATTTTTCTTTTAATTTTGTGGATTACTGAAAATTTAGAATGTTTTAAATTTCTATTTCTGTATAAAAGTGAAAATTTTCAAATAATCAACTCTATAACTTTAGGAATGAATAATAAAGTTGTACCTTTTTCTTTTAAGATTTTCAAAGCTTCCCACCCAGGGGTTTGATAGATGACTTCAGAACACCTTTCTCTGGTTGTGAGCAGGTATGACCATTATCAGAATAATATTTTATTCGAACAATTGATTAAATCAAATTTTTATTGTATTTTATAAATAATTTTTTATCCAAATTTTTAATTGGAATTAAATACTTGGCAAATAAATCATTTAAAAATAATTTACTTAGATAAAATTTAAGAATTAATTTGCATACATCCATATTTTGCGATAAAATTATTTTATTTACAGTAATTATTTTTTACGTTGACAGATGACTTCCCCTTGCCTGGACGACTTTGTCTTGACAGGATGACTTCTCATTCTTCGCATCTATTGGTGAGTCGCATGCGTTTGGTTCCTCCGGTCACTCAATCTCGCCGTAAAATGAAAGATCCGAATCGACATGTGTGACTGGTTGTATTACATAGATTTTTTGAGAGCACAGTGACCATGGGTATACATTATACTCATGAGTACTAACATTATTTGTATTTTCATTGTGTTTTATTTATTAGGTACGATTAGGGCTTCTTGCGATCGTTGGTCGTTCCACGTGTGTTCTATACAGATTCCGCGATTTTACTTTTTTGATTCATCTTTATAAGTTATTTTTTGATTTCCGTTATTAGGGAATCTTGAACCTACATTTAAGTTTCAGCGGGCATGGCACCCAAAGAAAAGAACAGGCTACATGCCGAAGAGGATTACCAATGGTTCACCATTTAAAAGAATTCGAAAGGATTCTTTCGAATGGTGGGCCATTCTTGTTACTACTTAGTCACTGTGATCGCGTGCATGTGCATATTTTCCTATCAGCTGCAATAAGCCCTCCCTTTGTAAATTCACGGATTTTTATTTAGCGTTGCGAATAATTGATCACGGTTTGAATTAGAGCTGCGAAAAAGTACAAGCTCGTGGTTTGAATTAGTCTCGCGAATTGTTCCAGAGTACAATTTTAAATTAGAGTTCTGAATAAATAAAGATTCCATGCGTTTAATTAGAGTTGCGGGAAAGAACTGTTCGTGATTGCTTTTAGTATTGCGAGTAATGGAATCGCCTTTTAATTACGAATTAAAGTTTATTTGCTTCGAGAATAATATTAGAGTAATTTGTTGCTAGCATTGAGATAATAATTTTCGCATTTTTTTCAGAATAGTATTTTAGATTGTAAAAATATTTGTCTTTGATCGACTAATTTCATAGTGTTGAGAATTTTAAACATCACGAATATTTTGAATTAACTTTTCTTTTATTAACACTAGATTTACGGAACCCGTCAATTTGACGCAGTTCAAATTTTGTGCACAAGTTTAACAATCATGCGTGATAAAAATATAAACTCAAAATGAAATTTATATAGAAAAATTGACTAAATCAATTTCTGCTTATAGAAATCTATTAATTTGAAGTAAACAGAACTAATGATATTACAAAAAATTTGTATTTCAATGTATCCATAAAAATCATCCAATCAATGCCCGTAAACCTAGTGTTAAAGAATAATAGTTTTTATGTTAGTTTCGTTATTAATTTTAAAAACAAATTTTCGCGTTTTTTGAATAGAGTCGCGATTGTGACCCAATTTTTTTCACTGAGATTGTGGAAATTTGTTCCTAAATCACCTGGATGAGGATGATTACATCGATAGCAGCCATAATAGCTGGATCCAGAACTGTTAGAGTTGCGTATTATGAAAGTACGGGTGCATAGATTATTAGTGTTGCGTTAATAAATAAAGCAGTCCATTTCAGCTACTTTCGGTAGTATTTCTTAGTCATTTTTTTATACTTTTTTAATTATGAAGATAAATTAGGTAAATTAAAATTGCAAATAATGAAACACCCTTCCGGGATTGATCTTGGAATATTTTCCATTGGTGTTTCGAAAAAGAAATAATATTCCACTCACGGTTTTGTTCGAGTTTGCGAGTGTATAATAATTATAGAAGTAACCCTTCTGGTTACTATCTCCTGTTCATTGTTTTGTTGAGTAATTGAGCATTTGTTAATTAAAATACTACTGAAGTATAGATTTGTTTGTTATCTTTGCAAAAAAATTTTTTCTTTCAATTTCATTGTGCAATTTAGATTAATATTCTTTCATATATTTGAAAGTAAAATTTTTGGTAGATCTTTTTTTAACTTTTGTGGTAGATGAGATGTAATTCTTAATATCTTTTTAATTATTTAAAACTGTCCAATTAATTTGATTATTCACTGTTAGAGATACTCTGTTATTAATTTTTCTTTTTTCAATCGTAGTATTTTTAAATTGATACGGTAGAATATATTTTTATAAATTATCGACTTTGCTTTGCATAAATTAAAGTTCACTCGGGACTATCGTTTATTTTTAACATAAAAAATCTTGCAAATAAATAAGTTTCATAAATACAGTACAACTATTTATGTTGATAGTAAAGTTTCTGTTTTTTAATTATCGCAAACTCGCTGTTTTTCGTTTATAATAGTAAATTGGATTCATTTGCAGCAAAGTATGATCATTCCAGTTATGAGTTTTTTGAAAATATTTTTGAATATTAATAAATTATTGCAACGTAATGGCATACGAAGTTATCGAAATTATTCAAGAAAAATAAAAATTAATTAAACAATGTGGATTATAGAGTCCGTGCAAATTTTTGAATAAAGAAATACACAAGTTGATTTTGTAAATGAAAAATCATTGTAGTGTAAAATATATTAAATCATTAAGAAATTTTCGAAGGAACATTAATCTGTTCCTTCTTTATCTTGGTATTAATAAACAAAAATTTTCAATTCATAATTTCTAGTTATTCAAAGAATATTAATTTAAAATTACCATTTAAAATTAATTACGAAGGATTATTTTCTTAATTTTTTTTTATCAGTGATAGAGTTTTGATTAATTTCCGATTAGGTGATTTTTATTTGTCCAATTTCTTTTTTTTTTTTACAACTAATCTACTGAATGAGTTGGTTACAAATTTATCAAGTTGTACAAATTTTCAGTTCAAATTTTGTTCAAATGTATTATAGTGCATCAATATTATAGTGCATCAATATTATAGTGCATCAATATTATAGTGCATCAATATAGGAGGACCGCGCGCGCTATTAAAAACAAGCGAAGCCCGACTTCCGTTGGAAAGTCGGGCCACGAGGCAGAATCGCTTAGAAACCGTCGAACGTGCACGACCTATTAGCCCTTAAGATTATTTTGCCATTTTAGTATTTCTTTCTTTCCAAATATATCTATCTCTTGTTTTGTTTAATTTAGTCTATACCCATTTATTTAGTAATCCTGACACCCTTAGTCCACTACAGTATAAACCAGCGTAAATATAATGGCTCTAAAGTGGAATAACATAAGGCATAGGAAATATTTGGAAGCAAAAAGATTTACATTGTAAAATAACATTTGAGTCAACCGAATCAAAATTTACATTTCATAGAATTTCCTTAAATAATTTTTAGTATGAATTTTTTTCAGAAAACATCGCAATACCAAGGAAAAAAGAAAGGAAAAAAATTCATGTATCTAAGAGGGGTAGAAAATAAAATTCATATTTTTCAGATTTACCTATATGCAAACTATTTTTAAACTAAAGTAAATATGTACTATTAGGTAGGATTTTTATTAATTAAGAAAAGTATATACTAAAGCAAGCAATTTTTAACTCAAGTTAGATCCAAATTAGGCAGGCTAATATTAAGTTATTAGGGCATAATTAAGCCCTATGATTTTAAATTTGAGTATGTTCCAAAAGTTGTTAAATTTCCTTTTTTATTCCTCTATATTTTTATTGCGTAGGTAAGATAATTATGTTTCATAATTTTGAGTTTGTTTCAGGAAATATTAAGGTCCAATGAAAGAAGATTCGTCGTATAACTTTTATCTTTTTTTTTCTTTTACATCCCTTTAGATTTTTATGTAGGTAGGACTCGATAAGCAATATTTAAATTGTGGTAAATACACAATTCGAAAAGTCATTTTTGAGTTAAGATATACATATATATTGTCAGGCAGGCTCTTGTTATGTTAACACTTAGCCAGCCAAATGGGGAGACCTCCCCGTTTTGAAATAAATCGCTGCATGACTTAATTGAGAGATATTTAATCTTTTCTTTAGCAACGCGCAGTCTATCATTTTGTTTCTTATTTCTGTTTTCTTGTTTAATGGTATTGAGTTCAAATTGTACAATTAGTTTTGGCAAGCGCAGTTGGCTGAGTGTTAAGATAGATCTTTACACAGGCTCTTCCTAAGTTAAGATAAATCTTTAGTCATGTAGACTATACCTTTCGATTTTTGTTACATAAATAGAGTAGACTTAAGTCTTACAATTTTGAGTCTGTTTCAGGAAAGATTATGGAACCAATGGAAAAAGAATCGTCGCATAACATCCATCTCCTTTTCTTTTTTATATCCCTTTAGATATTCACAGCTAGGTAGGCCATTTTTAAATTAAGGTATACGTATTTATCGTTAGGCAGACTCTTATTAACACGTTGTGTACGGGAGACGAGATATCTCGTCTTTAGGAACCCGAACGTTGTGGCCGGGAGACGAGGTATCTCGTTTTCAGGTTTCTTCGACTCAATCGACGATCTACGGAACTGAAACTAGACTTTCTTGTTACGTTACCAGGATAACGAAGTCTTGCGTATTCCCTTAACAAATGGTTAGCGAAAAAAAATGAATGTCAACATTCTGAGAGCGTAAAAATCAGTCGGTCAGTATAGCCATTACATTGATAGCTCTGTGTTTCTATCCATCATACCTTATAAAGTGTTTTATTGTTGTACAGTATTTTATTATTTTAAAGTTCGCGTTTTAATTTGTAAGGAAACAGCTTTTTAAAAATCATTTATATTTTCAGTTTTTTAATGATAATAACAAGGGAGAATGTTTCGCTCGGTATCACACGCTAAAGGATTATTAAAACTTGTAAAATAAATAATTAAAATTTTTAAAAATGTAAAAAATGTAAAAGATGTATAAAAAATATATAGTAATATTTAAGAATACTTTATGCGAATATCTGCTACCAAATGCGAATTAAAAAAGTGAATACATGCATCGTATAAAGTGTTTCTTGAGCGCCCAAAAATGTGCGGGCCCTGGAAGCGAGTTGCGCGTGCAGAGCGCCGTACGCAGTGTGTTAAGTTATGATAAATTTTTAGTCAGGCAAGCATATTACTCCTAAATTAAAATAGATTTTTAATTATGCAAAGTAATTTATAACTTAAGATATGTTTGCAGTTAGATAGGATAAGATAAATACATTATTCCAGAGGTTAATTTATGTGTAATTTATTTATTTATTTTTTTTATATATATTTATATTTCTGTTAATTCGCGTTAAGTTCTTCCAAAATCTCTTGCTGTCTAACCGTACGCATAGCGATCGAAAATGGAACATTTTGCTAATACACGTACGTCAAAAGAAAAATATATTTTACATATTTGTTTAACCCTCTATGGGCCGCCGAATTTTGTCTGCTTATTGGAAAAAAAATTACGATTGATTACAGTTTTTCACTTTGATTTAAAAATATTTTAACTAATAATTATTGTAGATGGATTGTAGCGCCACTACAGTAATACAGTAATCAAATTGAATAGTGCAGTGATAACTAAACAAAATTAATTTTTTAAAATATAGATACATCAGTTTGTAACTTTTAAGTCACACAGGCCCATAGAGGGTTAAAAAGAGTATGTATGGAACGTGGTTAGGGTGGGTTTTCATTCGCAGCAACCTCCACGCGGTGAGATCCAGGAAATCGATGTTATTTTATATAAAATTACTAATCGCATCACTAAGTCTGTGTAACAGTTATTAATTATACAGAAAATAATACGAGCTAATTGGCTGCGATCTCGGTTAGGCATTTCTTCAATCCTACCTGCTTCTGATCTTGAATTTGCAGTTGGTTAGGTTCCAAAACGTAGACGTCTAATTTTATACCAATATAACAGTTGAATAGTTTCATTTTTTTACTTTTTCTATGTTTTTTCTTACTATTTAACCCTCTGTAGCCCAAATTTTGTCTGCTTATTGGAGAAAAAATTACGATTGATTACAGTTTTCCATTTTGATTTGAAAATGTTTAAACTAATAATTACTGTAGATGGATCGTGGTGTCGCTACAGTAATACAGTAATCAAATTTAATAGTGCAGTGATAGCTAAACAAAATTAATTTTTTAAAATATAGATACATCAGTTTTTAAGTCACACGGTCCCATAGAGGGTTAATACCTTGTTTGAATCGAATATTAATAACGACTTCGTTTGTCTTTTTCAATATGTTATTACAGTAAAACCTGTTTTTGTGCGGTCCTTTTTTATGCGATTTTGTTTTTGTGCAACTTTTTTCGTGCGATTTATTTTTATGCGGTATATGAATCTTAGCGGCGTTAGCACCAGTTTAATGTTTCCTATCAATGTACATATACATTACAAATCTATACAGCAAATAAAATATATGCAGGGATCCAGATTTCGAAGAAATTGGAAACGCATTTTCTTAAAATAGATACCAATGCGGAAAGACGCTTAAAATTCCAAAAAGGGCTGAGATCATGCGTGTCTCACTATCGTGACGTTTTCAAGCAATTGACCAGTCGACCGTCGTCACAAAAACTGTTCATTGACTTTATGGTTCCAAAAAACAAATCAATTGAAATCCTATCTTCAATCCAATTTTCAACCAATTCATCGCAAGAAGATGCGCGTTTTGGATTACGACGAGTAGCAGCAAACTATTTAATGTATAATTTGAAAACTTCTCCATGTATATGTACAATGAAGAATTAAATATTTTTACAATTTTTTTAGGTCTAATTTAATTATTTAATTTAATCGAAAGCATTCTCTCATCTATTTCATAAATCATTGATGTATTTTCTAAGTCAGACTTTTTTTATGCGGTCCCTATCCACCGCATAAAAAAAATTTTAGATAGTATATCGTACAAAGTTGTTTATTATAAGTAAGAATTTATAAAATTTTTGAATATTTTTTTGTACGATTTCTTTTATGCGGTCCCTATCCACCGCACAAAAACAGGTTTTACTGTATATGGAAATTAATATCTAAGAAAGTACTAAATATAAATACATATTCATACATCTAGCTATTAATTTGTACTAAATAAATTTAATAAAATAAATTAATAATGGATAACTTAGAAATCTTTTTTTAACTTCAATTTAATAACAATTCCCACCAAGCGAGCGCTAATATCTCCTTTCGGTGTTCCGTGGATAACGTTGTGAGTGACACGAAAATGGTAACGGGGCTCTAGAGTCCTAGGAATCTGGGCCACAAAAGTAGATTGGTTCAGTTGTCTACTCTTACACCTCGTCTGTGTCCATACTTATGAATTATATCGTTTATTGCTTTTTTACTAGCCTCGCTTCTTTACTTAGCATCCACACGCAAAAGCTTTACACTTAATAGTTTGTAATTCTGACCGCAAGATTGCGATAGCTACAAAGCCGACACATTCGTTGGACCAATATGAAACCTACGCTGGAAAACATTTCGTCAGAAGGCTCGTTTTGCGTGAAGAATGAAACGAGGAATGAATGTACCTTATCAAAAGGTCGAAGAATCAAATAGTGGTACATCTCACTAATCTTACGATAAAACAAAAAATTAGATGATAAAATTTCCTTAAGATAACGTACGATTGTATGGGTATACACATGATGCAATTTATAACGGAAGTTCGGTGTCTCCAAAGTTTCAAAAAGTTTGAAACTTTCTAGAAATGTAGTTCAAGTTCAACACAAATGACGCTAATAACGAAATCATTTTCTGTTTCAGTAATAAAATTATTTTAGGTGTGAAAACACCTTCTGAAGTAATTATGAGTTTTTATATTGTCGTGAATATTTACGAAACAATACAAGATACGGAAAAAAAAGTTAAATTCAAAGTTGATTTTTAATGTCTTGCATTGTGGTGAGAAACAATTTTGAAACAATTTTGAAATTTTGAAATAAAAAATGTTTTTTGAAAATCCTTTATCAC
>SMSQ01013071.1:32506-49323 GCA_019453375.1 Ctenoplectra terminalis | reverse complement strand
ACTTGAAATCTCAATTACATCGGAATCCAAACATTGCGGATCAATTTAAGAAATTCTAAACATTATTTACCATTCTATTTCTCAAAAAATTCTATTATTTCGTATTTTGAACATTAAAATAACAATTTCTGTTTTTCCAAATGAAATAGTAGTGTAATCGATGCTCCACTAATATAGAAATTTAATTCGATTTTTAATTTGATAAATTGGAATTACATATCGTTGTTGTTGCAATAATTATTGTTCAATTTCTGCTGATAATTATAACATCCAATTGCTATCATTCCGTGCTTGTATATTATTTATATGCTATTAATCCAACTAGTTGTTGGCATGAATTGCAACCGAATTATCTTAATTACACTGAAGTACCATTTAAATGACACAAAATTTTATGAACCTGTAAATAATTTAGCTACATAAATTCCTATATTTATACCGATAGTCCGTTCTCTATAACGATTTTAATTAACAGAGTTAAACGGTGCAGCAGCGGTGGTAAACATTTAAAGCTTCTGAAACCATCGAATAATTCATAAATACGATTATTATTGCAAATGGGATCGTACACTCTTCAAAGAATAATAAATTCTAATTTATATCTCATTAAATGCTCCTCGATTACTTTTATTAATTCGAAACTATTGAATGGTACGCAATTACGTGACAATTTATTAACAATAAATACAAGAACTGGTTGGTGCTTTTTAACAAAAGATATTTCAATGAATTGAAAAACAAAAATAATATTCCAAAATATTATTTTTCTTTGTAACATTCACGTTTTTACACGGTCGCCACGCTTTGTCACACAAATTTTCAAAAGCCTTTGAAAATATTCAACGCTAGAATTATCAACAATTAAAACAGACCTATTTCTTTGAATAACTAATAATTATTATATTATACTATTATTATAAATATTATATAACACATTATAATTATAATAATTGTATTAATCAATAATATGCTGTAACTATAATAATTATAATAATCACTGATTTAATAATATTTATTATATTATATTATTATAATAAATACTATATAATACATTATAATTATAATAATTATAATAATTATAATAATCAATAATATCCTATAACTATAATAATTATAATAATCACTAATATCCTGTAACTATAATACTTATAATAATAACTAATTTAATTATAATTATTCAGTCATAATTACCTATTTGTGCCAAAGAAATCAAAACGGTAGATATCTGAAAAAATACGTGACGCGAGGATAACTGTTTTTCAAGCCCCGTACAAAAGGAATTCCAAATCAAATTCATCCGAAACAGAAACAGAAACAGTTTTAATTACCTCGTTCTCGTTAAAGAGCCCTGTCTTCGCACAGGTCTCGCAAAGGGAAATTCGAGAGATCGTCCCATTTGTTTTCGTTCGCAGCCGCGCTGAGGGCGGTCTCGGAGAGGCGAGGCGGCAGCTTGATCCCTTCCGGAGGACAATGCGTTTCCGGGCTGACAGAAAGATCGTTCGGCGGAATCGAATCGATTGATCAGTCACCTGGCTGATAGAATAGCGAACTCTTTTCTCCAACGTATCGCTTCTGATATCTTACTGCTTTTGCAGATGAGATGCTTGGAAAGTGGAGGTCCTTCCGCATGGGGTATCGAGAGAATTTTGTTTGGGATTTATTCCTAATAATTTGATAGATGAAGGATTTGGGAAAGAAAGAAAAAAACTGTGATTCGATTACAACGAATATTTAATTTAGTTTTGATTTTTGGAGTTGTTTGAAAAAGATTCAACCTTTATTATGATTTATATAGTACATTTTATATTTATATTATTTTATTATAGTACTTTTTATATTCATATTATTTTATTATAGTACATTTTATATTTATATTATTTTATTATAGTGCTTTTTTATTTATATTATTTTAATTCATTTACTTATTACTGTATTACTGTTCTGATATCGGAAAGTTCATTTATAGAAATCAGGGATTCATCAATTTTTAAATCAAAATAAAAAAGTGTAATTGATTGCAATTTATTTCTGACAAGCCAACAAAATTTCGATTATAGAGGGTTAATACAGAGGAAAATAGGAATACGAGGACTATCAATATTTATCAATATTGTATATTGATGAGTTATATTAATGGCAACCATCATGCGATTGTCTTTTCGCACGTAAAAAAAAAAATGACGAAATTGTGCGAGCTATAAGGTTCGAAAATGAAATATACACACATCACCCGATTCGAAATCCTTCCCATATTACTTAGTTAGCAGTTTTCCTCTGATATTTTTCTGAAAACCATACCTTATAATTTTAATACAAAATAGATAAAATATAACTGTTATTTTCTGGAATTAAATATTTTTGGTTAGAAATAAGCAATATACACGCGTATAATTTTTTGCAGTTACCAATAATTGTTACTTACAATGAAAACAAATTGTTTCTTTTTTTGTTATCAATAACCAATATTGCTGAGAAATTTCTTTTCTCTTACTTCTCAGTCGTATGTAAACGTTTCAATCATCTACAATTTGAAAAAAATGAATTGGTATTGATACACATTCAATTTAACGAGAACAAAAAGAAAAAAGAAAAAAAGAAAAAAAGAAAAAAATGGTAAAAGTTTTTCAAACATCGAAAACATGGATTTCATAATAAAATCACGTTGTAAAAAAGCGTGTATCGCGTCCCAAATTCCAAACAAGTGACAGAGCGATTCTCGAGGCAATTTGCATCGCGAAACACGCGTCCTTTTGAAATAAATTTCAAAACTTCACGCTCGAATTGTTCGACTGAACTACGAACCGGTCAATAGAATTTCTTTCCAACGATAAATTACAACCTTTCGACGGAAATCTTGTTTGTACGTACTTGTTCGACCTGATTGAATAATTAATTCGTCGATAACAACTACCTACGGTAAACGAAACCTGAATGCAAACTTAATCGAATTATAAAATTCGGCCGTTCGATGAAAAATTTTAATAACACAAATAATACTGAAACCAACAAACCGAAACATCGCTTATCGGTTTCAACCGACGTAAATTTTGCAGCCGAACGTTATTGCTTCTTTTTTTAACGCTCTGTTTCAAACACGTTTCATTTTATCCTCGTCGCAAATTTTATTCGATAAAATTAACGATATCGTATTAACCCTTCGCGTTCCTTTGGCTTCGCTACGGAGACGTTCTGTTTTCTACACGATCACGCTCGATTTCCAAAGATATCGCACCATGATGAATTACAAAATTAAAAATTTATGTTTCCTTTACGAGAGGGAAGTGGATATTTCTAAAATAAATAAAAACAAGTATTTTCTCAAGCAATAGTAATTTTTTCCGTTCAAAATAAAAATTCTTCTCTTCACTGATAAAGAATCGTGCGGAGTGCGAAGGGTTAAAATCGAAGCGCTGTAAATTTTCAAATTACGCTAGATATCAAAATTCATTAACGATGGTTGAAAGTTTCCCGATACAAATCATCAGGACAATAAAACAAGTATTTTCTCAAGCAATAATAATTTTTTCCGTTCAAAATAAAAATTCTTCCCTTCACTGATAAAAAATCTTACGGAGTGCAAAGGGCTAAAATCGAAGCGTGGTAAATTTTCAAATTATGCGAGATATTAAAATTCATTAACGATGGTTGAAAGTTTCTCGATGCAAATAATCAGGACAATAAAACAAATATTTTCTCAAGCAATGATAATTTTTTCCGTTCAAAATAAAAATTCTTCTCTTCACTGATAAAGAATCGTGCGGAGTGCAAAGGGTTAAAATCGAAGTATAGTAAATTTTCAAATTACGGGAGATATTAAAATTCATTAACGATGGTTGAAAGTTTCTCGATGCAAATAATCAGGACAATAAAACAAATATTTTCTCAAGCAATAATAATTTTTTCCGTTCAAAATAAAAATTCTTCCCTTCACTGATAAAGAATCGTGCGGAGTGCAAAGGGTTAAAATCGAAGCGTGGTAAATTTCCAAATTACGCGAGATATCAAAATTCATTAACGATGGTTGAAAGTTTCTCGATACAAATTTACCAGACAGATATTTAGTCTGATGTCGCTTGGAATTCTCATCAGGACAATCATTTCCCTTGAACGACGACGCCATTTTATGGAATTTCCGGAATATGGCTGTCTTTGTTGGCTTCCTGTGGATAGACGGTCGGCAGGAAGTTACGTTGAATCGCTCAACTTACACGAAAGGAAATAATCTCGAGGATATTGCAAGCCGGCCCTCTGTCTCTCTGTAGACGTCATTGATGTACATACGTCTGTCCGTTCTCCATGAGGATGTATGAACTCTGCTCTCTACATTATTAACCCTTCCTCAGACTATGGCGGCTCCAGCGAGCCATACACAACATTAAACTAACCATGCTTTACTGTACGTTGATATAATTGTTTGATAATTTATGCAGTCCTTTGTTACATCGTCGAATTCCTAATACTGTGAAACATATTTGTTTGTATTGGAGGTGGAGGATCGGAAGGAACATTTTTCTGTAATAAATTGTATTATAATGGGAAGAATTAACGAGAACACGATGACGGGGAGAATTGAACTAGCTTTATTAAATAAATATTTTTGAAACGCGATTTTCTATGATTTTTTATGATTTTCTATGATTTTTTATGATTTTCTATGATTCTCTATGATTCTCTATGATTTTCTATAACTTTCTATAATTTTCTATGATTTTCTATCAAAAATATATATAAATGTTTGTCTCCATTGGAATATGTATTTTTTCTTTTATAAACCTTTATTCTGATTTCTTCGATAGAAAAACTATTTTTAATAAACTTCTAACAGATGCGATCGAAATAAAAAGAAAAACAGTCTTGATGTTTTATCGTTGAGAAAATAACAATAAATACAATACTGTATCTAACAAGTGCCAAACATTGGAACAAAAGAATATAAAATTTTATGTGTACGATATAATTTTTTTTTATCAATTTTGAAAAAAGCAAATGTTCAACATTATTCATATTTGCTGCAAAATCGAACAATTTTTTTATATTTTTAATTATAAATCGTGATTAAACTGAAAAAGACTCAAAGCCAGTAAATTAAAAATCAGCCATATTTCGTCTAAATGAATCCGTGATCTCGATAGCGCGAACATTTTCACAGAATAAAAAGGATACAGCGTAATTGTACGTGGCGGGTAATTGTGGTGCAATCTGGGAAACGTGTATTTTCGCGTGGGATACGTATTAATGTTTAAAATCGTAATGGAAAAAAGCCGCGCTCGAACGAGATATTTTAATTACCCCGAGCGAAACAGCGATCCGGCGACCGTTGTAACATCGCGGTCGATTATTTTTTAATAATCCACCGAATAAACTTTTCCCTGGTGTTTCTGTGTCGATAAACCGAAATTTGCATCACTGTTTTTCGTTGTAGCACGATTAACCGCGAATGGATTAATTTTTTTCGTCTCTCTCTTTTTTTTTATCTCCTTTATGAACGGAACGCAGAAAATAAAAGGTAACTAATGACATACTCGATTAGGGGGTTTGATACGCGTGATGAATTAACTTTTCACCTATTCGGAGAGGAATTTTTGTTTTTTAATATTGGAAATAAATAGTTTCATTCTTTTGCTGTATCGTTTCGAATATTTTAGTTGAAGTTTAGTTAACACTGGAACTACCAAAGTGATCAAAATGATTCGTAATTTTTTACAGCAATTTTATAAATTCACTATGGCATTTCAGAGGCAATTTTCCGTGATTTTCTGTTAAAAATGTAGACAAAGCTTTGTTTCCCTTGCATTGCGTATTTTTTATACACCTTTCATTATGATTTTTTCAGTAGAAATAAGTATGCTTTAATCGTCGGTAGTTCTACTGTTAAGTAAGCTAATCAAAGAGAATATAATAAATAAGTTAAACTTTTATAAACTCAATTACGGTCTTTTAAATTTAACTGTAATATAGGAGTGTTCTTTAACTTTGTATGAGTCATTGAATATATTTAATTGTATTCATAAAATTAATAAAGTCTGCTTTTTAAAAGCGATTAAAAATTTGTTATTGTCAGTTAACGCGGTTTCTTAAATCAAGTACGTTGAATTAAATTATATTTTTATTATACAGACGTAACATTTTATTCAACATTTCATCACGGACTAATAACAGTTTGGATAATGATACAACATCGTTATCAGAATTTTCTATTGTTCCTTCACGAAAATTAATAGGAATCATACATTTTTTCCATTTTCTCTCCCATTACGGATATAAACTAAATAAAAACAAACAATACAAAACAACAATAATTATTCCATATAAATCTACATCCGTCTTGTTAACTTGTTATAAGCTCCACGAGATCCATTAAACAGATTTAATTATCACAACTTATATTACCCTATCCGATCTTAACACCAGTTAATTTCCGAAACTACTCGGTACATCCTAACTAGCACCAACAAAGCTTCTAAACATTCCCAATTACCTAAAACACCACTAATCGATCCAACGCCTCCAAGAAACAACGAAATAACAATTTCAGAAACCTCGGAACAACCGAACGCTACAAAAATCTAAACAAAAATATATTAGATAATGGTCGAAAACTTCGTGCCAATTTTAACTATAAAAGTTTATGAATTTTAAAATTATTTTCCTGTAAATAAAAAGCGATTTTTCTTTGTTATTGTTGGAAACGCGATTCATTTTTAACCGGTGCTCGCGACTGCTTTCTTCCGTTTTTGTCCCGATGATCGGACGCGTGATCGAATTACATGTGTGCATAATTATTCAGCGTTATTTCCGAATATATTCTTAGATTGGAACTTGCACGTGTCGATTGATTTCAAACCTCGCATGCCTAATTCAATAGTTATAATTTATTTATTATAGGCCCATTTCACCTGTAAGTCATTCTTTTCGAAATATGAACCAAACTTAGTTGCATTGAAAAACACTGTAAAACAATCATCGCTAAAAACCGCGCGAACTGATCGGTTCCAGTGCCAGTGTGATTTTTTGGACACTTTCTTTTCCAAAAATAAAGCCAGACGCTTTGCGAATAAATAATTTTGGTTCCAACGTACGCTTTACAATCTGTACGATAACACAAAGACCATAATTATCAAGAAAAGGGTTTTTACAATATTTTAACAAAATTTTTACAAAGTTCTTCGTTTTAGAATGAAAATTCCAAATGACTTCAAAGTTTAGCGTCGGGCGTATGCCAAGTGGCACGGAACATATTAAATAAATAAATAAATAATTAAAAAAATAAAAAACAAAAATATAGGAAGACACAATTTTACGACGCTGTTTAATCTCGGATGATGAAACTCGCAAGAAAGTTGGGTTGATTGCGACTAAAAAGATGGGCTGGCTAAAGTATCTACGACTTTTTCCAAGGGGTTGAAACTTCTCGATTGACGCGACGCTGAAAGCTGCTCTCGACGATCCGACCGAGCGGTTTCTTATGGGAGACCTGTCTTACGGACTGATCTGGATCGGAAACTTTGAAACTCGATGCCTGGAAGCTCGAAGAGTCGTCCAAGTCCGCGAAAATGGCGGCCTCGACGGAGGCGACATTAAAATCTCGCGACCGCGTTATCGTTCGAGCTCGAGCTCTGCTCGGTTCGATCGAGAGCCGCGATCCCCTGGACCGTGGATTACACGCCATTTCGATCCTGTTTCCCGGCCACGGGAAGCATTAAAACGGAAGTCGTAAACAGTATTGCCGTGGAACGATGCTGGTGCTGAATTGGGATTATACCGAACGGTTCGGTGTTCGAATGAATGTTTAATGGGTTCTCGAACGACGCGAGTAAATATTTCGCGTTCGAGGATTTTATAATTTCGAACGTGGAACGGTAGTCATATTATTTTTCCGAAAGGTTTATTGTAGGATTTTATTTACGATTGGAGAGATGTTTGCGTTGGTAAAAGGGTGTTAGGGAATTAATTGTGTAACACTGGAACTATCGAAGTTGTCGAAACGATTGCTAATTTTTCAGAGAAATTTTATAAATTAATTACGGTGCCTTTTTCAAGGATTTTCTACGATTTTCTGGTGAAAATGTGGACGAAGCTTTGTTCCCGTTGCATTGTGTATTTTTTGTATATATCTATCGAAAAAATTATGATAAAAGGTATAAATAAAAAGTATATGTAATATATACGAAAAATATGCTTCGATCGTCGATAATTCTAATGTTAAAGCTCGATGGTATATTCGTGTGCCAGTATATACAATTGATTTAAAACTAAAGCTAATATTATGATATTTAATTTAATAATTTTTAATTTAATAATTAATTATATTTAATTTAATATATATCTTGCGCGGGCACTTTGCCGCCAAAGTCTTACCCTGTAGTGGGCAATTTTTTACAGTTCGGACGCAAAATTCCTTCTGCATAAAATAGCTGTAGTTTTTAAACATTAGATTTTTTCAATAAAACTTTTAGTTTCTCCTTAAAAATCGATAACAATAATCCACCAATAATCCGTGAAAAACGATTTTAGTCGCTTCCCGCGCAAGATGTGTTAAACAAAGATAATATTGATAAATTAATTTAAGTTAATAGCTCAATTTTTTATTTCTTTACGGAGAAACACCACCAGCTTCGCTACACAGTGAATGTCTCTTTATTCGCTGCAACGAGTCAACGAACTAATAGTAGTCCACCAGACGCGCATCCATCCGCGTCATGTTCCGATGTATCACGTGATTAATATCATATCGTGTCTTCAAACTCTTGCGAATCGAATGAGCGGTGGAAAACTTTTCTACGTCGTGTTAAAAATGTCTTTTTTTAATCACCGAAGATGAAAGGGATTCGCGAGCTCGCGCCTCGATCTGGAAAATTCACGGCTGTGGCGGCGAGGTATCATGAGCTCTCGAATGGTCTCGCGGGCCTCGTTGTCGAAATTAAGATGGAACGTGGCCAGTCCGCGCGTCCCGGTTAATTAAGTTAGGCAGATTTACGCGGAAACACGCGAAAAATTCGTCGTCCGTTCCGAAGCAGAGTGAGGCTACGAGGCTAAAAACAGGAAATATGTGTCGAGTTTTTATCTTCTTTCTGTTTTTTTGTATTTTTTTTTTCTAAGCGCTTGTAACTTGTTCATTTTTTTTATTTATTTCGTATCTAAGTTAGATTATTAGATTATTATTTATTATATTATTTTATCTTTATAGATTATTATCTTTATATATATCTTTATAGTGATCGCGTTACGTTATTAACCCTTTGCCTTACGATTATGGTTCGAATACAATAAAAACGCACTATATTTCTAATAAAGTTTGATCTTTAACTGCAATTTCAATTTATAAGATTGAGAATTAGGAAATATAAATTATGTATAATACTTTAATATTCTGCATTTGACGAAGTGTTAAACCAGCGAATAGCTATTAACGTATATGAGTACTAAAAGGAATCGTGGAGCAAGGAGTTAAAGTACAGTTATTTTATCGTACAAGGTGAATTGGTTGAATAACTGAATAATTCTGTTACCAGTGAACCGAACAGTTTCATTTTTTTTTTTTTTTTTGTATATTGGGGGGTATTTGTGGTATTTTTGGTGGTTATTCAAAGAATTATTTAAGTACATTATAACATTCTTATCGGTTCCTTCTTTTTCCGTATAAGAATAAAGCAATTTTTCTTAACAAATTATCACTGAAACAAATTCAGTAAACATAATAAAAAATATTTCTTCATACTATAATTCTTTTTCATTTCTTGGACTTCTCTCGAATATTTTCTTCAAAGCGGTACTAAATTAACGATAACAAAGAAACAAATTAAAAGTCTCCTATTATATTTAATATGCAAAGAAATTTAAAAGAAATTTAAAAGAAAAGGAAACCGAAAATTGCATATAACGATGCTTATTAACAAAAATGAAGAAAATAGCTTTTTAAAATTTCCTAACAGTTTCGAATCGATAAAAAAAAGCATACCTAAAATAATGAAACGAAAACCTCCATTATGCTAGCCGTAGAAGTATTCCAATACCTTCGTTTTGTTTTTCTACAAAGAATTACCCTCTTTTATCCTACAAATTCCATCCCATCCCGTACGAACAAGATTAGGTTCCTTTTTATGTAAGCAAGATCAGAGATAGCCTTACTTACAGCACGAGCCGATAATAAGATCCATTAAGAGATTACGCTCGTTTTTCAGTATGGAGGCGAGCCTGGAAGGAGATTGGCTTCTCACGAGAAACCGCTCGAGATACAGGACCAATTTCTCCAAAAGCTTGGCTACCAGGACGTATCGAGGCGGTCTCGGCTCGGAGTCGATCCTGAATTACGACACCTCATCGCTTTCCACGTGGGTGAGTACAATTTATTCGATTCTCGAAACCGCTGTGTTGCTTTAACATCGCATGGTACACACCTGTCGCGAGGTTCTCGCGTCTCATCTCGTTTCTTCCTCGTTTTTCTCGTCTCGTACGATATTTTCTTCCCGTGTACCGGTTACTAGTGCCACTGTGACCGAATAATTCGAGTGTCTGTTGAATAATAATGTTAGCCGTTCAATCGAGCTGAAACGAAAGCACTTTCGTCGCTTGGGGTATCGGTGAATTTTGGTATATTGAGATTTGCCGGGTGGGAATAGGATCTGGTGAAATGTATAATAATATGAAAATATTTTCTACCTGTTTTTTATTTTTTTTTTTTTTTTTTTTGAATATAGTAGTAGAAGTTTGACGAGTGTTCAGATTGGATTGTAAGGGATGGTTTTTATTAGAGTGTTCTTTAGAGGGAGTTTATGTTAGGACTAAAGTTAAATAATAGTTTCGATAAAAGGATGTTCTGTTGTTGAAAATTTATATTAAATTATGATGATTTTTGTTTGTTTATGATAACTAAAATAGGTCTTATGTTAGGATTAAAATTCTTTTTTTTTTTTTTAATAGTGGTAGTTTTGATAAGTTATTGTTTTATTTTACAAAATTTATAGATATTCATTGATCTATGATGAGTGAGATAACACGTTCTTAAGAACAACTTAAATTAAACTTAAATAGTATCTATCTGAGAATTACTAACTTTCATTTTTTAAATTTTATACTCATATTTATTATTATCTAAAATGTATCTGTTAGTCACTCATTACTTATAAAAATCACAGTATATGTATAATAGCTGCATAATAAAATTTATCTCAAATCGTCTATAATAACCACTCATGTGCAATTCACGCGACGTTAATATTTAAAAAAAATGGAAAAGAAACAGGTTTCTAAAAGTTTTTCGTTGCCACTTAAAACAAAAATTTCTTTTAAAAAGCTCTGTCGTTCCAAGAGAAATCACGGACGCAAGCTTTCATCCCTGTCAGTGTAGCGTCGAACGAGGTAGGTTCGCGCGCCACTTCTCATTTGCACCCTTTAAATTTGCACACTCTCGGCCACGACAGGGGAACATGGCTATGTAACGAAATTTCGCGCACACCGGCGCCCTCGGAAATGCATAGGCTCGTCCTTTTATTGGAAAGGACGCCTCTCAGGAACGTTGGCGAACGAAAATTGTCGAGCTCTCAAAATTGCTCGTGCAGCTCTGTTTCCCTCTTACTCGTTGTTTCACAGATTTTTAACTTACAAATTTTTTTCCGTACAATGAAAATTTTAGAGTGTTGGGAAATTTTACAATTATTTTATGATTTAACTGGTAACATATTATAGACGAACAAATCATCGAAAGTTAATATGTTTATAAATTTAAGAAATCATAGAATTATTAACAGATTGCAAACGAATGATCTATCGAAAGGTAACATTTTTAAAATGTTATGAAATAATACAATTATTTTATATTTTAGTTCTTAATACGTGCGCGAGTTAGAAAATTTTTTGTACTTTTAACGCGTGAATTAGGAAATTTTTTATATTTTTAACGCATGAATTAGGAAATTTTTTTGTAAATTTATCGCGTGAGTTAGGAAATTTTTTGTACTTTTAACGCGTGAAGTAGAAAATTTTTTATATTTTTAAGGCGTGAATTAGGAAATTTTTTATTTTTTTAACGCGTGAATTAGGAAATTTTTTTATACCTTTAACGCTTGAGTTGGGAAATTTTTTACACTTTTAAGGCTGGTCAGTTCCTTCTTTTGTCGTGGAAAAATCTTTATCGTGAAAAAGGGTTATATTTTATTTATATTCTTTTTTTAGGATAGAGAAAGATGCCAATTAAATGGTCCTTGATAAAAGTTAGACGCGCAGAATTGTCAGGTCGAGTGATTAAATTATGGCAAGGTTGAACTAACATTTGAAGTGTAAATGAAATGCTGAAGGAAAACGGGAATCGTTAATTTAAAAATTTAATAACATCAAACGAGAAGGTTCCTTAACGAGAACTGCATTATTAATTCAAATGCAAGCAAATAAAAATTGAAAAATCCTGTAAATAATGTGATTAATTTGAACTGGATCGGCAAGATTGAATAAATGTTAAATTAAAAATCTATACTTGCGAAAGCTATTGTTTTACCGAGAATATTTTATAAATTCTAATTTATTCACGACGAGTATCGATATTATTTTCTTTCAGCTTCTGTTTCCTTTATAAACGATATATATAAACGAAAATCGTGTAAACGCAAGGTTAAATGTTAAAACGAGACGTTTTTATGACAAACGCTAATTATGAGACTCGAGATAATAGATGCATCAATTGATCATTAACAAACGCACAATTGCATGCGTTAATCGCGCTAATTAAACGCACATCTGAAAATGCTGATAAGTACGTAATTCAAACGGTGCAGTAAATTGTGACAGGTAATTAGTGGATTTAATTGACTTCATCCGTGAAAATTATATCGTGTACTACATAGATACGTAAAACAAAATATACGTATATAAAATTAATTAGTTAAAAGCGAAATATATTTACAAAAAGTGAACTATTAATATTATCAATACTAGCAGAGGAAAATAATAAGTGATTATATAAAAGAGAGAACCTGCGTGTCTTAATTAATTAATTATAAATACGTTTAACCCTACTATAGTCTTCATATTAAGGTAATACCTTTTTTTCAGAGCTTAAGTCTTAAATTTGGTTCCGCATTTTCGTCGATTTGAATTTCTGTTTTATTTCAAAACAAGGCAGATTAATAAAAATAGAAGAATCGTAAACATTCATAATTTCTCTTCCTTTCCGAAACACCTCTAAGTTTTCACAATTGTTGTATACAATTGAACATAAAACAAAGGATACAGAAAGCAACCTTAACCCTTTGCGGTCTTATGTCGAGCCAGACTCGACATTTTACTTTGTTCCATCGTTTTCAATTTTGGGATACGAAACATATTCTTTTACATTAAAATGTTACTCGATGGAAAATTTTCTATATAGATATCTTACTGATAATGAAAATGTGAAAATTCAACCTAATCATTGACAGTTTTCAAGAGTATATTATTGAATATGAACTAGTTAAGTTAAAGTGTCGAAAGTGGCTCGAACCGCAAAGGGTTAAAAATAAAACTGACTTTACTTGACGATTTTCTCAAACAGTCGAACTATTATAATTTTATAATAGTTAATATAATATAATATAAAACACTGAAAATCATAAAAAACGAAATAAATATTTTAATATGCCGCAAAGTATGATTTATATGTATATATTCTAAATTATTTATGCGCTGCTTCAATTTTCCCAAAACAACAAAAATATAGAACACCAACGATGCAATGCTTTTTTTCCAAAAAAAGTAGTCAAATTACCCCTCACTTGTCCTCTCTGATTGTCAGTGTTTTTCTTTAATAACTCTTTAACAAAGTCTAATTTGACAATTTCGCAAAGGAAAAAGTTGCTTGAAATCATCTCAGCAACCTCCACCCCTGTTCCCAGTTCCTTCACAGTGTCTGGAACACCCTGTATACTTAAAAAAATAATGTCCGAACGATGGAATAGATCGATCGGGACCATTTTACGAACTACATATCAAGTTACGATAACTCGTTACGTGGCTGTCCGTGAAAGCATTGTTGAGCGTTAATCGGTCGATCAACTAACCGTACAGTTTAAGGCGACCGAATTCCTAGCACTGAATGGCCGCCACGCCGGAAGTCGGATGCGCATTGTTCGCCATAACTTAACGCCAGCTTGGCCGTGTGACACCGCGTGTTCCTGGCATGACTGTAACACGCGTTTACGCGTATAATCTAGGCATTTCGCCTCGTGTATTTTTATCACTGGAAATACAAAGATATTTGAAATTATTAATTTGTAATTTCTCGTATAGATTTTATAAATTATCTGTGACGCGTTTTTTTTCCTTCGTCTTTCGTAAGTCTTTCGTAATTTTCTGTTTTAATTCTCTGCACTCCCACTGGCGCCATTATGGCGATATGCATAATTTTCTACAGAGACTGAGTTTTAACCGTTTATCAGAGAAAAGAATTATGATTGATCACAGTGTTTTACTTTGATTGCAAAANAGTTCCTTCACAGTGTCTGGAACACCCTGTATACTTAAAAAAATAATGTCCGAACGATGGAATAGATCGATCGGGACCATTTTACGAACTACATATCAAGTTACGATAACTCGTTACGTGGCTGTCCGTGAAAGCATTGTTGAGCGTTAATCGGTCGATCAACTAACCGTACAGTTTAAGGCGACCGAATTCCTAGCACTGAATGGCCGCCACGCCGGAAGTCGGATGCGCATTGTTCGCCATAACTTAACGCCAGCTTGGCCGTGTGACACCGCGTGTTCCTGGCATGACTGTAACACGCGTTTACGCGTATAATCTAGGCATTTCGCCTCGTGTATTTTTATCACTGGAAATACAAAGATATTTGAAATTATTAATTTGTAATTTCTCGTATAGATTTTATAAATTATCTGTGACGCGTTTTTTTTCCTTCGTCTTTCGTAAGTCTTTCGTAATTTTCTGTTTTAATTCTCTGCACTCCCACTGGCGCCATTATGGCGATATGCATAATTTTCTACAGAGACTGAGTTTTAACCGTTTATCAGAGAAAAGAATTATGATTGATCACAGTGTTTTACTTTGATTGCAAAATTTTTTAACACTAGAACTACCGAACAAGTCGAAATGACTTGTTCATAATTTCTTATAAAAATTTTATAAATTTACAATGATATATTTTGGGGGATTTTCTATGAGTTTTTGTAAAAAATATGTACAAAGAATTGTTAGCGTTATTATAGGTACTTTTTCAAATATCTATCATTTTGATCTCTTTGATACAAATAAGTTTACTTTAATCGCCGGTAGTTCTAGTGTTAAGCGATATTTGCTATAGGTGAATTGTGATATCACTACAGTAATACAGTAGCAAAATTTAATAGTACAGTGACAACTAGATGCAATAAATTTATTTAAATATAAATACATCAGTATGTAACGCTGAAGTCACATGGCGCCATAGAGGATTAACCTTCTATAGCCCGAATTTTCTCTGCTTATTGGAGAAAAAATTACGATTGATTACAGTTTTTCACTTTGATTTGAAAATGTTTTAGCTAATAATCACTGTAGATGTATCGTGGTGTCGCTACAGTAATACAGTAATCAAATTTAATATGAATTTAATGCAGTGATAACTAAACAAAATTAATTTTCTAAAATATAGATACATCAGTTGGTAACTTTTAAGTCACATGGTCCCATAGAGGGTTAAATTAAATTTCTGTACCTTCGTCGATTCGTACATAATTGTAAGTTGCATTTTTGACGTTCGTACCTTGTATCACTCCTTCTCTTNTTTTTTTTTTCTTTTTTTTTATTTTTATACTTGTTTGTTGAACGTTGGAAATCGTCTAAATGCTACATTCTAATTTCATTTTCGTCATTTCTATATTTATAATTTATATACATTAATATTATTATTATAGATAATATTGTTTACTATATCATTATAATTTCATCCTCGATGGAACGTGGTTCTTAGAAAAATTTATTATGAGGGATAAGAAAAATTCTTCTTCTTTTTTGTTTGGGAATTTTTTTTTTATATTTTATAATAATAGTAATAATTATTATTGTTATATAATAATAATCTAAAGGCTACATTCTAATTTCATTTTCGTCATTTTACATTAATTTCGTCATTTCTATATATATAATTTCTATACCTTAATATTATTTATAACGTAATATAATATTATAATATATTTTTTAGTAACATTATAATATAATAATAGTAATAATAATAATATTATAAATAATATTAAGGTATGTAAATTATAAATATAGAAACGAAGAAAATGAAATTAGAATCTAGCCTTTAGATTATCATATAATAATAATTATTATTATTACAAAATATAAAGTATAAAATAAAATATAAAAAAAAATTGCACCCCAAGAGAAAAGAAAAAGAATTTTTCTCTTCCCTCGTAATCAATTTTTCTAAGAACCACGTTCCATCGAGGATGAAATTATCATGGATTCCTATGGATCGCTGCGTTTCTGAGGTAACTCTTGGTTAGAGCCGGTGGAAAGTTTCCAAGAGAAATTCCGAACTGTTGGCCGGCCTGTAATCGGCATTTAACGTTTCAGCTTAGCCAGCCGGTTAGGTCGTTTTCCCTGGCAAGGCGAACGCCTCGTTTCCGGAAGTTCCACCGTGGAAACTCTCAGTCGTTAGCGGTTATTATGGTTAAACATGGTCGGTCCCGTGGCTGCACGACTCTGGCCAAATGAATTTACTGTTTTAAGGGTAGTCGAACGGGCGGCAACCTTCGACATTAATTTACTGTGTCGCGGCGAAATTGTGATGGGGTTGGTTGGTTGAAAAGCGTGTTCGGAATAGGTGTAGGAAACTCTTCCACAC
>SMSQ01013071.1:0-21660 GCA_019453375.1 Ctenoplectra terminalis | reverse complement strand
AAATTGTGTAAAAGAAAAGAAGAAACTCTATTATTAACTTTATTAAAAATCTCTCTCAAAAAAAAGGAAAGAAATTGTGTAAAAGAATAAAAGGAACTCTATTATTAACTTTATTAAAAATCTTAAAAAAAAAAGAAAAGAAGAAATTCTATTATTAACTTTATTAAGAATCTCAAAAAAAATAGAAAAAAGCAAACTTTATTATTAACTCTGTTAAAAATCTAAAAAAGAAATTGTATAGAGAGAAAAAGAAACTCTATTATTAACTTTATTAAAAATCTCAAAAAGGAAAGATTGTTCAAAAGAAAAAACGAAACTCTATTATTAACTTTATTAAAAATCTAAAAAAAAAAAAAAAATTCGTTTCAGTAAATTGGAAAAATGATCGCGAAAACGGATGTAACGATCAAAAATGGTTATCAGATAGTTTATGCGCATCCGTACATGAAATATGCATGATGGTTTCGAGTGAACGCAGTCTATGATGTCTCTGGGGGATGATTTGCATGCTTTGCACCGTGAAGCGTTATTTAACGATGAATTTCGGTAACATCGAAAGTGAATTCTAACGGGGAAACTGTATTAATGCGAATGTGCACAGATGTCACGTGCACACGTCGTCTCCTGCATTAACCGTTTCTAATTTTAATTCAATTTCGAATTTGTAATTTCCATCGTTATCGCTCGTTTGCAGGAACTGGATTAACGTATTAACTGTTTAACATATTTCTTGATAAAAATATATATATATATTTATTTTTATTTTCACGTTGGCAGGTATCAGTTGATATTTGGAATCTTTTCTATTCACTTCTTTTTATTTATTTTTCCTATCGCAATAAAATTATATTATTCGAAAAACCTTAACTGATTTATTGGTTAATAATCAGTTAATAACCAATTATTCACTAATCGATTCTTGAAGAAAAAATTTTATGATTAATAATTAATTTCAACATAATATAATTACGTTAGTAGAATATTAGTTTTAATTAATTGCAAGCACCGAAGAAACCTTAGCTCTTTATTATTGCACATATTTTTAACATAAAAGAAGATAAAAGAAAATAAAACAGCAAACGTCACTTTTTAAAATGATTTATTACTTAAAAAATTCCAAAGTTCGATATAAAAAAAATTTAAAGCTATCAAAAACTCTTTATTTTTATAATAAAGATATAAACCTGATTTATGAAGCTTTCAAATTTCAATGAAACAAAACCCTTCATTTTTCACTTGGCTGGTTCTTTTTGAAATTCATAAAAATCGAAATAAAAAAAAAAAAAAGGAATCGCTCTGTCGTATAAAAATTCGTATACCTTGGCCCTCGAATCGGTTTCTGTGATGCGAATTACCCTCTATAAAGTTTAATAAGACGGTCAGTTATTGGTTATCTTCGATATTTTTCTCGAGACGATGGCCCGAGCATATTAAAGTTGCCCGAGTTCCGTAAAATCGGTTTTCTCTTCCTTAATTTTCCGCGTCCCGTGTATTTCCTCGGAGTTGAAGAAATTCCACGCACACAATATTTCGTCGGCGGGGAGCAAAGGGTGAAGAAATTACAATTTCATGAATTTCGAATCCGTTCCGCGGCAACTTCTTCTCGCGAGGAACTTTCAGCAGCAAGGGGAGGATTCGGGATCGTATTTTTTGAGCGTTCAGCAACAGCTCTGCTCGGAACAGAAGCGTCGATCGAAATGAATCTCATGTTAATCGTTAATTTCGGCTGGCGGTAAAATTTTGAGAAAAAAAAAAAAAGAAACGCGCGCAAGTTATTAATTTCAGATATTTAATTAAAAATGTTCTACTTAAATTGGAAAAAATGTTTCATTTCACGGTTGGACGTTTTTAATTAAATTTCTTTCGATGGACACACCGATTTATTTAACGGTCAGGAGTAGAGTATCGATTGGATTAAATGGGACGTGACTTTTAATTTAATTAAGCCGGAATTTTAGTTTATGCTTTTAATACTAGACTAATAGATTCGATACCTTTCATAGCTGACTGTTTTGAAATTAACGTTATCTGGTATCAGTGCCGTGGTGTGGTAGTAAAATATACTAACTGAGTAATAAATTAATTGAATTTAGAAAATAGGAATTTAAAAAATAGAAAAATAGGAAAATTCGTGATTTTCCTTTTCGTTACGTATGTACGTCTTCAGAATTTAAGTAAGTCCCTAATATCCTTGTAATCATTCCTTAAAACCTCCAAAAAGAAAGGAAGGAAAATAAAATTGTGTAAAAGAAAAAAAGAAACTTTATTATCAACTTTATTAAAAATCTCAAAAAAAAAAAGAAAAGAAAAGAAATTGTGTAAAAGAAAAGAAGAAACTCTATTATTAACTTTATTAAAAATCTCTCTCAAAAAAAAGGAAAGAAATTGTGTAAAAGAATAAAAGGAACTCTATTATTAACTTTATTAAAAATCTTAAAAAAAAAAGAAAAGAAGAAATTCTATTATTAACTTTATTAAGAATCTCAAAAAAAATAGAAAAAAGCAAACTTTATTATTAACTCTGTTAAAAATCTAAAAAAGAAATTGTATAGAGAGAAAAAGAAACTCTATTATTAACTTTATTAAAAATCTCAAAAAGGAAAGATTGTTCAAAAGAAAAAACGAAACTCTATTATTAACTTTATTAGAAATCTCAAACAAAAAAGAAAATTGTTCAAAAGAAAAAAAGAAATTCTATTATTAACATTTTTAAAAATCTTTCAAAAGAAAAAAAAAGAAACTTTCCACTTTTCCAATAACCACACTAATACCATATTCTTTTTCGTGACGATTAGAAGCACCATCGCTAACTTCTTTATCCTTTTTCTTGCAGGACCCGCATCTCCGTTGCCAGAGCTCGCAGGATACAGCCGTTGCGGATACGCGCTCGTGTTGAAGGGGCTCGTTTTTCCCCAATGGAAGAGGCGTCCGTTGGCTGTCATCGGATCCAGGCTGTTCCTTTATCCGGGTAAGTGTTCCACGCGAGATCTCGCCAATAATCCCTCGTCGCCTCCCCTACGAGGATAAGAAATCGTTGGTAGAAACGGTGCCTAAGGCCTGTCGAACGTGCAAGAAAGGGACGAAACGTCTTTTATCTCGCGTGTCGTGCTCGATTTCTTGCGATTGCAATTATTGAAACTTATATCATCGTTCTGTGACGGTCAGAGGTGGAATTCTTGGACCGTGGTGATGGAAAATCGTGGAACATTGATTTTCTGTATCCTATTCCGTTTATCGTCCTGTAGACATTTAGCCTTTTGCACTCGACTGGCGATTTTCTTCGGAGATTAAGTTTCAAATTAAATTCTGTATCTTCGTCAATTCGAACGCTTCTTTTGTTTTAAAATAAACTAAATTAACAAAATAAATAAACAAATCGTAAACATGTAGTGTCGTAGTTTTAAGGACTTTTGGTTTATGGAGGGCAATAAAGACGTAACGGACGGGGACCGGACCCAACGGACGGACGATGGGTCGATGCGTGGGCAGAGTTGGAGAGAGTGTTGAACAGAGAGTTGAGGAGAGCAGAGTTTAGAGTTGAAGAGAGTGTTGAGAGAGCGTGTGGAGTGTTGAACAGAGTTGAACAGAGTTGAACAGTGTGTTGTGTAGTTAAAGAATTGGTGTAAGATTGATTGTATATTTATTGCGCGTCATAGTCGCTCGCCTAATCTTTATTCCTAGTAATTAAACGTTTATAAACTATATATTTAAATAAAAACTCTTATAACATTTATAATTTTCTGTTTCTCTTTCCGAAAGAACACTAAATTTTCACAGCAGTCCTTTGAAACTTAAAAAAATTCGCGAGCGCGAAGGGTTAGTATTCTGCGTTTAGATTAGATGGATTAGGAAAAAGAATATTGATTTGTTAAATTATCAACTAAAATTTATACGGAAAGCAGAGAGAAGAAAATTGCTTTTTAAAATGATTGTGGGATAGATCGGCACCGCGATGTTGATACACAAATTATTCACGTTGTATGAGTTACAAGATAACACAAGGTTTTTACGACCATTCGTATATGTACACAATTTTTTGCTACACCAGCCGCTTGAACTGGTAATTTAACTTCGTAATTTTCATTCGACGATCAAAACTTCTGTAAACTCGTTTCGAGGAAGTTTAAACTTATAAATCTCGTTCCTTCTTTCCTTCGACTCCGCTTCTCTCGATTGTTTCCCCGTCTTCTGGTTGAGACTTTTATAGTTTGAACTTCTGGTGAATGCAACGAGTGTCTCCATTTCATATAAAAATAGTTGGAAAAATAAAAACGTAGCGATGATCGCGAAGAATATGTGATGTCTAACACTCCAAGAATTAACGTGAGTTAAATTCTGACTTCAAAAATTATTTAGCATCGAAAAATTTATTCGTGGGTATTATACTAGAATTATAGCACCCTGAATATTCTCAAAATATTCGTTTGCTATTATGTTTGCTATAAATTAGCTATTCTTAAAATATTCCAATTAATCTAATTAATATCCAATTTCATTCTTAATTTAATTCTTAATATTTCAAGTAACATAATCACATTGCTTACCATTCGGAAAGATTTCCAATTTTTTACTTCATTATTTATAACAAATAATACTCCACCTTGGTACTCCATTCTGTGGAATTTTATTATAAACTATCTGTTGGATATATATTTTTTTTTTTAAGTGCTCACATTAAGGTTAAAGTCATTAGTGACCACTGGACGGTACAGAATGGCTATTACAATATTACAGAGTTTTCAAAAGAAAGATACGCATATTTATTTATAGAGAATTTAGATTTATAAAGATTTATTTTTTTGAAAAATTCTAATACGTTACGAACGTCGTCAGGATCATTTAAATCTGATTTGTTTATTCAACACTGCCTTATGTTCATTTCATATTGTGACCTTTGTTCATTTCTTTATTATTTTATATAAGTTATTATATATATTTGTTCTTTTCTTCTATGAATATATAAAAATTATATGATAATAAAAAAACGTATATACAATGTCCAAATCTAAAAACCAGCAATATCTTCACAGAGAAATAATTAATTCCATTTCCAAGCTCTACGTTAATCCTTCTCCTAGCGTAGAAATCTTCAAAAATCTTTTCAGAAATTTTTAATTAATCCTCAAACAAGTATAATTCTCGCGATCCATGTGTTAATACCGAATTTAATTCTCCAACATTTAAAAAATTCATTCATTCTCCAACATTTATAAAATCTTCATCAAACATGTTACAAAATACTGGAAAACGTTCGTGAAACAGGCAAAACAAATTTCTCCTCGTTCGACAATCGATAAGACAACAGAATCTGACGATCGGATCGTGAATCGCGGATAAGAACGTTTCGTCGAAAGAAATCATCCCTTCTGCTCGAATTTCTGCTATCGAGGCGCGCGATTTATCTTCGGCTTTGATTTATCCGACGGAAGTTTCCTTGGACCGGTTACGCCGATCAATTGTCCGATCCATAGCCACGGTGGTCGAACGTTAGCCTAAGATACAAGTAACTCGGTGACTGATAAGTGAACTTTAAATTGGATTTCTTTCGACGAACGAAACAGCGGGCGATTGAAGCGTTGACCCGTTAGATAAGGGGCTGTCAGCGCGAATAAAAACATCCATTTCGTTCGTTCCTCGCTGAGATGGGATGGTATATTCGTGTTTGCTATTCCGGACAGCTGTCGCTATTTTTTTTTCTTTTTTATTTTTTTTTTATTTTTTTTTATTTTATTTTATTTTTATTTTTTTTCCGGAAGTCCTAACTTCGTGATCGTGAAGAAGGAAAAGGTGTGAAAAAGGTGCGAAGAAGGTGTTTGCATCTTCATCGTTCGATATGCGGTATTTAACACTGGTATAGAGTTCTTTTACTTAAATATAGTTTATAAATATTTAATTATTAAGAATTAAGTATTGGTAAGTGATTGTGACGCGCGATAATAGACTATTAATATTACAATAATTTCTTAATTACGCAACACTCTCATTTGACGTTCTCTCAGCACTCTGTTCTACTCTCGGTTCAACACTGTCCCACCTACGTTCAACTCTTTTTTACTCTACTCTACGTTCGACACACTCCCACGTTCCGTTTAACTCTCTCATCAACACTGTCCTACGCTTTCTCCAACTCTCCCCGTTCAACCTTGCTTTTCCTTCGGTCCAACTCTCCCTCCGCCTCGACCCATCGTCCGTCCGTTGGGTCCGGTCCCTGTCCCGTTGCGCCTTTATTGCCTTTCATAAACTATGAGTTCTTAAAACTACGAGTTCTTAAAACTACGACACTACACTAGATTTACGGAACTCGTCAATTTGACTCAGTTCAGATTTCGTGTTTAAGTTCAGCAATCATGCGTGCGGAAAATATAAACTCAAAATGAAATTTATATAGGAAAATGTACGAAGTAACTCTCTGCTCATAGAAAACTATTAATTTGAAGTAAACTGAACTAATGGTATTACAAAAAATTTGTATTTCAATGTACCCATTAACCGTTTGACTACGGCAGACTTTGGCTCGCACTGGCCGTACGGTACGGTATGAATTCACTCGCGACGTCCACTGGGTACGGCGAAATTTTTCGTCAGACATGAATTTCTGAGGAAGTATATTTAAATATTCAAAATACTGAAATTTATTACATTAAACGAGTATTACTTGAAGTGAACATTAATTTTAAGCTGTTTTTAAATAACAATATTTTATAATATTAACATTTTATCCAAAACATATTGGCTTCCCGGTACTGTAGGCGCCAATTGGCGTCCGAAACATATCGACTTCCCGGTACTGTAGGCGCCAATCGGCGTCCAAATCAAATTTCGCTTGTTTCACCCGTTTTAAAATTTTTCAGTATTTTGAATATGTTAACCCTTTGCACTCGAAGACTTTTTTAAGTTTCAAAGGACTATTGCGAAAACTTAAAGCGTTCTTTTGAAAAGAAAAAAGGAAAATTAAAAATGTTTACGATTTCTTTATTTGGTTAATTTATTTTTATTTTAAGATTAAGATAAAGTTATAGAAGCGTTTGAATCGATAAAAATATAGAATCTAATTAGAAACATAATTTCTGATTCCATGTCGCCATAGCGGCGCCAACCGAGTGCAAAGGGTTAATATACTTTCTCAGAAATGCATGTCTAACGAAAAATTTCGCCGTACCCAGTGGACGTCGCGAGTGAATTCGTACCGTACCGTACGGCCAGTGCGTGCCAAAGTCTGCCGTAGTCAAAGGGTTAAACGAGAGGTGGAGAAAAGTAATACAGCAAAATAGATCCGATATAACATAATAATATATTGTAAAACGTAAAATATTACGCATCCGTTACTTATTGATGAAACGAGAGAAACTTTTGGGACAATCTAATACATAGATTTACAATTTCTTTTACCAAAAATTACACCGTATCTTGTATAATATCACCATCGGGTGACTACCCTCGAATTTTATCGCTCGGACGGCCATTATAGCGTACGGTAACGTCGTTGACATTTTTTATAGGATCGCGATCCTTCGTCCGTTTTACGTAAACGTTCCCAAGTTCTTCCAGAAGATAAAAGAATGTCAGTCCAGGATGAAACGAAAACATCCGCAGCTCGATCCACGTACGCAGGCTTGCCTCGAAACTCCCCTTTCCATCCTCTTACCCCTCGTATCGTGTCCACGAAACACCATGATTTATCTACGTCCTGCCCTTTATCCTTGCCGTGAAACGATCCTGTCACCATTGCCGAGTGCGTGCCGTGGATCAAGAATTTCTTTCAACGAAAGGATTTATCGCGGTGACGTGCAATTACAGCCCCAAACATCCGGATCCGTCGGATATACCGTGCAGGGTGGTTGATCGGGAAATGATATCGAAAGAGCTGCGACGTTTCTCGATTGAAATAATATATATATTTTTTTTTTTTTTAAATAGTGGGAGGTATCGTAGATAGAATTTTTAGACGGTAATTTTAGTTCTTGATTGGAATGGTAGATTTTTTTATTTTTTTTAACAGTGGGAGATATTGTGGATTTGTTATTTATTGTAGATGGAATTTGTAGATAATAATTTTAGGTTTTGATTGGGATGGTATATTTTTTATTTTTTTAAATAGTTGGAGGTATTGTGGATTTATTATTTATTGCAGATGGAATTTGTAGATAATAATTTTAGTTCTTGATTGGAATAGTATATTTTTTCTATTTTTTTAAATAGTGGTTATTATTTATTGTAGATGGAATTTATAGATAATAATTTTAGTTCTTGATTGGAATAGTATATTTTTTCTATTTTTTTAAATAGTGGTTATTATTTATCGTAGATAAAATTTATAGATGATAATTTCAATTCTTGATTCGAATTTAATTATTTAATTTCATTATTTTTTTAAATAGCGAGAACTATTATATGTTTATTATTTATCGCAAATAGAATTTTCAAACAGTAACTTCAGTTGTAAATTGAAGTAATTCTTTTTTAATTTTTTTAAATAGTTTTAGGTATTACAAATTTATTACTCCAAATAGAATTCGTACAATTCAAAGATTCTTAAAACAAAAACTCAAAGATTTACAATTAAAATGACTGAAAAAAAACCTACAATTCTAAACAATTAAAAGATCCTATTCTTCTCACTACTTAATTAAAGCGACACTAAATCGAAGTCTTCACAATCATCGACAACAATCAACCAATCAAACAGCAACTTCTTCACATTTCTCGAAAAACAAACCTATAAATCTCGAACCATTAAATCAAAGCTCAAAAATATGAAAATATCTCATTTCTCGCGTCCACGTCGATGCAGAAGCGATCGTCGCGTCACAACATCGAGGATCGAGCAGATAATCCTCGGAGCATCTCTCGCAGAGGAAAGCTAATCACGCCTGTTTGGATCGATAGTCATGCTCGTCGCAAAGAGAAAACAGGGCCGAGCTGTCGATCGTAAATTGCCTGGCGCAAACAAAAAAAAAATAACAAAAAAACAATGCACCAAGCTCGGATGAAACCGGCGAAAAACGGAATGTCTTGTTCCGAATTAATCGATCGGCAACTTTTTCCAATGTTCGCAGCCTATCTCGAAATGTTTCGAAAAACAAAAGTGATGAAGAACGAAGAGGCGAAAAAATAGAAACGGTGAAAAACGAAAAAATCCTAGGACATCGATTTTCGACGCCGATCGCCTCCTCGTTGGACGCGAAAACGAAGAAACAACAGAAACAACGAAATGAAGTTCCATGAATTTTAAGAGTCGATTACTGGCGGAAAAAGAAACAAAAAAAAAAGAGAGGAAAAAAAAAGAAAAGCAAAGTAAAACGAACAAAAAAGTGGAAAAAGACAGAAGTTAAAACGATATCGATGGTCGAATCTTGGAAAGAGCAATCGATCGGGGAGAAAAAAGCCATAGAGCGTCTGTTTTCCATAGCATTGTACGCCATTTATAGCTCGGGAAATATCGAACGGTGGAAAATCCGATCCTCGACGTGAAACCGATGATTTGATTCCGGACACGTTCGGCAAAGCGACGTTCAACTTCATTGTCATTTGATAAAAACGCTGGAAAATGCCTTTGTAAATATCGCTTTGATCTGGCTTGAAAGCGTCAAGACCGATGGAGCATTCCTCTCATTTTTTTTTTTTCTTTTTTTTTTTCTTTTTTTACCCCCTATCGCGAGTTTCTGTGTATATCTTTTTTTTTTTAATTATGGCGATTTTTGCGAGGGTTCATTGGATTTACTACGCGTCCAGTCGCTGTTAATTCGGAATCGCGAGGAGACTATGGATAGGAATCGTCTCTAAACTCGTCGATCATCGCAAAGTTAATTTTAAAATGAATCTTCAGTCGGTCAGGTAGATAGTTATTGAAAAAAAAAGAAACGAGAGCGACAATGAGTGATGAGGTACCTTATTTCACTTGGGACCAGTCGCACGCGACACTAAATTTTCTTAGTATCGCGGTGAACATCGAAAAAATATCTGGTCCCTGGTTAATAAATCAGCGTTCCAAGCTTCACAAACAGAGAAGAAAAGAATTTATATTTCAATGTTTCTTATGCATTCTCCTATAAAGAAATTATTCCCACCATCTTGTGTCTTCCTTCTGACAATACAACTTTAACAAAAATATATTCCAACCATATAAAGATCATTAAAAAAAAAAGAAAAAAAAAAGAACTAAGTCTAAAACCAGTCCAAATAAAAGACGCTACAAAATCCTACTGCTATAATTCAAGAATCATCATCTCGTCCTCCGCGTCGAAACAGGCCACCACCGGTCCAACTTGCTAATTGAAACCACACAAAGACCGCCACGATTTCCTTTCCACATACACGTCCTCATCAACTCGCAACAAAGCGATACCAAAGTCTAGCTAAAAGGCAAATTAAAAGCAAGCAGCGAAAGTCAGCATCAAAGAGCAACCGGATCGACTTCGCCAGCTAATTAAGCCAAACGAACTTAAGCTGATGGGTGAATGGTGGCCGCGTAAATCACCGGGCCAAATTCACGGAAGCCTTTTCATCGAGCGTTGTGGCCGCGGAAAGCCGGAAAGTAAATAAGTTGGCCAAAAGTGGCGCGTCCGGAAGTCGGTGAACAGCGGCGAGATGGGATCGTCCTGGTTGTTTGCTGTTGATTCGCCACGCTCGCCGATGGCGAACACCTGTTACCGGCAGCTAGCCGGAGTTTAATCAAGCCCTGTGTCCCGAAGAAACGACCGTCAAAGCTCCTCGTGTCCTCTCCTTGAAACGACGCGACTGAAAAGGTGAATTTAGAGTTGGACACGAGACTCTTTGACGGTGTCCTCGCGGCGTCGGAAGTTCGTGATTATACCCGATGTCCGTTGAGTCGGTCGCGGGGATCCTCGGATTGAATTCCACGGTGATTTCGCGGGAAGTGGTATCAATATTTGCTGGAGCAAATACATCTGGAGGAAATGATGGGGATTTTGCGAAGTTTGTGGAGCAAAGGTGGTGTGTGGATCGGTAGGTGAAAGGGCAAGATAAAATGTGATTCTTGAAGAGAATTTTGTTGGGGGTTGTTTGAGCTTCTCGTTTCCTTGATGGGATTAGATTTTTGTAGGATTAGCGAATGAGAATTGGAAATAATGGAAATTTTGTAGGGTTTGTGGGGTAAAAAGCAAGGTAAAGTGTGATTTTTTAAGTGGAAGATTTTAGTTTGATGGAAATGTTATTAAGGGTAGTTTGGTGGTTCTTATTTTTTTTAATGAGAGTAGATTTTTGTTTAATTAACGAATGAGAATTGGAAATAATTGAAATTTTATAGGATTTGTGAGGTAAAAAGCAAGGTGAAGTGTAAATTTCTAGGTGGAAGATTTGAGTTGCTGGATGGAAATGTTATTAAGGGTAGTTTGGTGTTTCTCGTTTTTTTAATGAGAGTAGATTTTTGTATGATTAACGAATGAGAATTGGAAATTGAAATTTTATAGGATTTGTGAGGTAAAAAGCAAGACTAAGTGGAAGATTTGAGTTGGTAGTTGGAAATGTTATTAAGGGTAGTTTGGTATTTCTCGTTTTCTTGATGAGATTAGATTTTTGTATGATTAGTGAATGAGAATTGGAAATAATGGAAATTTTGTAAAGTTTGTGGGGTAAAAAGCAAAGTAAAGTGTGATTTTTTATGTGAATGATTTGCGTTTCTGGATGGAAATGTTATTAGGGGTAGTTCGGTGTTTCTTGTTTTTTTTAATGAAAGTAAATTTTTGTACGAATGCTAAATAAGAATTGGAAATAACGGAAATTTTGTAGAATTCGCGAGGCAAAGCTGGCACATAAATTGATAAAAAAAGAGACTTAACAATCGTAGCAGTTTTTATTACGTTAGTTACTCTCAAAGATACAAAAGCTTCAAGATTATGAAATTCTACATCGCAGCTTTGAATTTTTTCATACATCCCTACAAAAACTAAAACGGAAGAAGATGAAACTACATCCCCTGGTCCCAATATTTTCCACTTTGGTAAACAATTCGAAACTTCCTCGGGAATCGCGTTAAAAATAAAAACAGCATAACTAGATCTTAAAACAATCCAATTCAAGCCAGCTTAATACTAGCCAACAAAAAAACGCGTCCACATAAAAATTCGCACGATCTGCATTCAAAAACAGGACCCACACAACAAACGTAATCTACGAACATTCTCTTTTGACTCGTCGAAGCAACAATAGTAGCCTCTTTTCTGCGAAGAGGAGCGGAAAATTTCATTTTCCCCAGTGGATTCAATTATCCTCTCGTTTACACACCCACGCTCGCATCCACGTGTGCACACACACACCCTTGCATAAGTGAGAAGGAAAAAAAAAAAAAAAGAAAAACGAGACTCGGTCGATTTGCGTTGGAAGTTATGAATTTAAATCGTTCGATGAATATTTATACGGTCATTCGACTATTTTCTACACGGCGTTTCCCATTTGTCGCCTAGCATTCGTAAGAAAATCGTTGACGTTTAATGGCCACCCGGAAACCGCGGATCGGACATGTTTACTGGGGGATCGATGATCGTCGTGTCACGGTCGACGACGAAAATCGCTCGTAAACGACACGACTCCGACGGCGGTAAAACTTTTCACTGGTCCACGAAACGCGTTAACGGTGGACTGGCTTAAAGAGAAGCTTGGATGAATTTACTGGCTGGTAAAAATGGTACTTGAAGGTCTATGGAGTGTCTCATAGTAAAACGGAACGAATTCTTGGCGCCGCTTGTTGTTTCGATGGAAAGGAGAGCTGGCTGTATAAAATTGTGTTCTTGTTAATTCTCAGAAGAATTAATATATTTATTTTTTATTTATTAGACACAGAAACGCAATTATAGAAGGCAGTGCGATTTTTTTTTTAATTCGTTTCAATCATTTGAAGATGTGAAAAAAAGTGGCTTATATTCTGGAATTGTGTTTCTGTTTTTTGGTTCCAAATTGGCTTCAGAAGAATTCATATATTTATTTGTTATTTATTAGAAGCAGAAACTCAATTACACAAAGCAATGCGATTTTTTTTTAATCCATTTCAATCATTCGAAAATGTGAAAAAATAGCTTGTATTCTGGAATTGTTTTTTTGTTTCTTCTTTTTTTATTCAGATCGACGCTAGATGCAATAAAAAGCTTTTTTTATTGTTATACTGATTTTCTATAACTAAAAGGACATTTCACGATTTCAGAGAGTATCTACTCAAACGGACCGAATTTTCGCAGCCACCGAAAAGTTTGATCTCCTAACGAGTGGCTCGCTTAAATTCATTTAATCAGGAAAGCTTGAATCCCGCGCGATTTCCTCTCCCGACAAGTAGTTTTAACGCACAGTATAAACTGCACGGTTCGCTCCTGATAGGTGCTTGAGTTGCTTTTTAGACCCTGGTTATGATAATTCGATGAGAAAACATTGCAAACGAACTTCATCGGTTTTTCTTACAAATAATTTATCGTTGCTTCATACTTTTCTTAACGACTTCGAGAGATCGATATTGAGAATCGATCGTGAGATAAACAGATGTTCGACACGACGAATCTCACTCGTAACATTCACGTTTGGTCCGAAACAGGAACTACGAGCCTCACCGGCGATATTTACGTTTAACTCTAAATTGTGACCACGAGTCTCCTGATATTTGTCTTCGGCCCGAAATTGTGATCGCTAGTCAAACTCGTCGAAGTATGGCAAGGCTACACGGTGCTTGTTAAGATCGAATCGTCTGGCAGGGACTAAGCGGTGATAATTAGAGAACCTAGTCCGCATTGATGGCAACGCGACCAAGAGATTTGTTTCTGAGCCGCTAAAGAGCAGAGGCTGGCTGACTACGAGCAATTCCTAATTGAAACTGACCGCACTCGCAGTTTAAATCGGCAGAAATTCGACCTGTTTCCTCGTATACTTGTCGTTTCCTCATTACACGGGACGGCTGGTTTTGGCGATAGTTTAATGGCCACTGATTTTGTCTACTACGTTCTCGGTTTGTTTAGACCGGTGGAATTTAATTAACTAATTAGGATGCAGCTATGGTAGGAAAGTGACTAATTTCGTGTAGGAAAACTTGTTGTATAGTGTAGAAAACTCTACTTTCCTGTACGAAAATTTGGAATGATTAAGTGGAATGGTACAGAGTTTTATTGGATGTAAAATATAAAAAGTTTACGCGAGTTATAATAATCTGGATAAACGTATAATAAATCACATTCCAACTCTCTCGACAGAGCAAACATTCCAATTTTCTCTACACAGCAACACTATCGACTCTAGTCTCTGCTTAACGACACGTTCGACTCTAATTTCCACACTGCCTTTTTCAGCCGAGAAAACCCTCGGGAAAAAATAGAGAAATTAAAACGTACGCGCCCCAAATTAATCGAACCCGAATTACACATCTAACCAGGAAATGAATCTCCCAGATATTTTTAATTTTACCAAAAATTGATTTCAATTTTAACAGCTACGTTATCGATCGTTGACACAATTTATTCTCCGATGTCTTGAATGATAATTTCGTATTCCGTTCTTTCTATCGAATAACGTTTTATGCCATTTTTTTCAGAAAAAAGGAGAGGCTCCTTTGTTCGAACCATTTCGCCGATCGACCACGTCCCTCGACGGCATTAGCGATGTAAGAAAAAGTTTTCGGAATTGCTTAATAATGAGCCGAAGCGTTGACCAGGTTCGCGTTCCCTCGAAAGCTTTTCGAAAAGTTTTAATTGCCCACACCCACGGTTCGCCCGGTTTTCACTTTGCGTCGCACTGATGAAGTTACCGATCAATCGAACAGCGGCTTTCTTCGAATAAACCTTCGATAAACTTTCCGTTTTCCTTGCTGTTTTCCAATGAAATACGTTCTCGTTGAGTAGCTCGACTTTCGTTCGGAAATTTCGGAAGAAATTTCTTCCACGGAACTCGTTTCTTTGATTCTCCAGGAGTTCGTTGCACCCCTGTGGTATAGAAATCTGAATTGACGACTTGTTCGAATTTTATTTTATTATCGGATAGTTATCGTCAACCCTTTGCACTCGAACGTCTCCTCTCAGGGGACATCGGAGATTATTAATGATATAAATGATTACAGAGGAATCTGATGAACTTACGGCATAACTGTTTTAAAAAATGCATGTTTCCTTGAAGTTCTCTATTTTAAGTGGCAAGAGACGGCAAATCAAAAAGTATGGTATTATACTATACCGAAATACGGAACGGTTTCTGTTTGCACGTTTTTTTTTTGTAAAAATATCGCGAGATGGTTCCGAGTTCAAAGGGTTAAATATAATATTTCCGCGTGAATATCTGAAATATGAAATATTGCGCAGAATTATAAACACAGATTCAAAGGCGCGTTATTAATGAAATTTTAGTTATGGATTAGAAAGATCCCGCATCCGCTCGCCGCCTAAGTCGCGGAGCGTCCGACTTCCGAGGTTTAATCATAGTATGAAAACAGTATGCTTTAGGCTAATATTAATATTTATTAGTGCGGAATAAAATACGGGGATTAACCGGCCATAACTGGAATTTTCTACTCTTCTAAAAAGCAATTTTAATTAATTATAGTTTCTTAGATGCGAGCAAAAAAAATTCTATTAAGCAAACTGTGCGCAAATATTTGCGATATATATTTAAATTTTGTTGAATTATTTACTAACCGGTGAATTTATTAAATCTGTTAGCTTCACGCTTGAGACGTATATCTTGATATTTTAATAAACCTTGTTTATATTCAAGAATTATATTCGTGAATTTAAATTATACAAGGTTTCGTGTGATAATACCGAATACGGTACACTCGTAATATCTGTCGTGTTTACTTTGCAATTTAAGCTGTAGAAAAAATAAGAAGAGAATTTATATTCAATAGAAATTCTGCACGATCGTAAATATTAATTAAAAAACTTTTATCGGAGCGAACTGCAGCGAAACAAAACTTTAAATTAAATTAAATCTGACAATCTTATACCGTATAGAAATATCATCGAATTACAGGAGTCTACGGAGATTACTTCGCTAAGCAATTGTTCCCAAAGGTACAATATTATCAAACAAACGCTCGTATATACACATTAGCGTGCAATTGTTTTCACATGGAAACAAATCAGTGGCAATTATTAATTCCCTCCCGGATGAATATGTGGAACGCAGGGGGTCCCATAAGGATTCCGCGTAAAATATGATATCGTGCCGTAGCATGCAACGAAAATTATAATGAATATAAATGTTTAGTACACTCGTTCGAGATGAGATTGTGTTTACAACGCGGCTATACCGTAAACCTGGGAAATATGGTGATTCCAGAATGAAAACTCTCGTTTCCAGTGTGGAATCGAATTTATAATAGCGACCAAAAATATAAAACCCCTCGAGAAATATAATTCTTGTTCGTATTGTTATAATCAGTTGTGTTTTAACGTTATTAATACTGTTGGAAGAGAGAGGGAGTAGTATTTATTGTTAGATAATTTGGCGCTGTGATGAAGGTGAAAGAACGAATGTAAAGAAAACGAGGAACCCATTTTCTTCTTTTTTTTGTTTTATCTTTAGAAAAGGAAAAATGTGTATGTTGTTAGAAATAATAGTAGTGTGGAACAGAAAATTTTCTTGAAATCGCCACAAGAATCTTTTCGAAGTTCCTTGTGTAGAAAGTGTATAATTAGGAAATTGATGAGTTTATTGTATTATTATAAATATTTTTTCAACCTACGAAACTTAATTTTTATCAAATATTTTAAATTAGTTTTACATTACGATTCTTTCAGAATCCAAAACCAGTAGTCCTTAGTTTCCTTTCTGCACACGAAATTAATTTGTCAATTTTAAAATATAAACACCATATAAATATATATATAAAAAAAAAAGAAATATTACGATTCCTTCAGAATCCAATACCAGTAATCTTTAGTTTCCTTTCTGTATATGAAATTAATTTATTAATTTTAAAATATAAACACCATATAAATATATATATAAAAAAAGAAACAATTCTACCCAACCCAACAACAATTTTCCATAAAACCTGTCGCATACCATTCCAAATGACACAAAATACAAAAAAATAAAAAAAATCCTCATACCAATCTGAAAGATCCTTCCTACATCATTAGCATATCGCTGTCACCGCCCCATAAGAACACGTTGGCAATTCCCCAAATCATCCAGCCGACGACCACGATCAAATCGTCGATCACATTGCACGCGGTGCATTATTCCAAGCGGGTTACCCGAGGGATGTGTCGCTCGATTCGACGCGATCCATTCGCGGTAGCAGCCAAATAAAATCCGATTTGCATCGGTGTTTTGCCGGAAAGCTGTCGGGGAAAATTCGATCAGGCCGCGTCGGAGCCGCGTTGTCAAACCGCGGCCACCGTTAGGCGTGGTTCACGCGGCGTGAAACGAACGCAGCGGGATTTAAAGCTTGGCCTCTTCGTCTGGCCCCCGGCCGTGGCTCGAAACGTCAATGGACAGCTGCCACTCGGAGTTCCGTGTAATTAGATGACGTGGCTCGGCTGCGTTTGTCACTGTCAAAAAGCCGGCAGAACTGTTGATCCCCGAGAATTTATCGCTCGCGAGCTAATTGCTCGGCCAGGACGCGCAACGTTTCGCGAGTAACGGTTCGATGGAATGAGTTTTTGAGGAGCGATGTCGATGTTTATGGTTCTGCCGGTGATTCACAGTGGATAGTTGATTTCGCAGCTCGTTTCGTTTTGGCCGGAAGAGTGATTAAGCTGGTCGAGAGCATACCGGTGATCAACGGTTCCGGATTATTCGTTTGGGCAGGAATTGTGGCGCGATAGTGTGGGATTAAAAAATAGGACGTGCAGTTGATTAAAAATAAAAATGAAAATACATCCTGGGAAACATTCGCAGGTTTGCACGTAGCGGATGTTCGGAGAGGATTCCCGGAGCGTTCAGAAATTAAATGACAATCGATGAGCGGTATATAAAAGGAGCGGCTCGCGTCGTTTCGCTGCTATGCTACGCGTTGACCCTTTGACTGCGGAGCATTTTTTGAGCCGCAGTTTTTACGCTTAGGGGCCAGACGTCACCGAGTAGCGTTAAAACTTTCATTTGCGTTTTGCTATTTGCTTAGGGACGCTATCTTTTCGATAAATGTTACGCAAACACAAACAATCGATATATCTTGTAAATTGTGGCATTGTGAAAATAACAAAAATAGCTAATTGTAAGCTACACTATGCCAAGGGACCGAAAAATAAACCACTCATGGACGCGGTCGTGTACGTGCGCTCCGCACCATTCGTAGCGCGTTACTTTAATGACTCTGTAGGTACACTTAGACTTCGAATTTCTAATTGAAACTGTCGGAGCATATTCTCCAGATCGTAAACTAATTTTCTAAGCAAAAAAAAAAAAAAAAGAATGTCAAAATTTTTCATTTTACTTGACCCTCCCCCCTTAAACGTTCTGCGTTGACGGAATATTTTTTGGCGCACCGCGTGTTCTATCGGTGTTCGATTGATTATCCAACAAGCGACTAAGTTTCTACTGTAATTCTTCAGTTGTGCTGCATCGAATATCAGACAAGTATTCTTGAGAATATATTATTTATTTAATGTATTATTTTTTACGATCTGAACGACGATCTCAACTGTTCGATCGTCAAACGTATATATGCGTCCATAGTCCATAACGATAGTTTCCACTGGAAGCATATGTGCGTCCATAGCAGTCAAAGGGTTAAGCCGTCCTATCGTCGCATCGTCGCGTCGTTATTAAATTGTAACTAACGTAATAATAAACGTTGCATATCCGCTTTAACGCTGAACCTATGGTACACTTACTTGTACCAGAGAAATAATAATAATAAATATTTGGAAAATTATATAAAGAGGAACAGATGTCTAACCGTACATCTTACAGAAAATAATAGAAAATATTTAAACATGCATTTTTTAAAATATATAGAGTTTTCTATTTTAGTGTTAACACTAGAACTACCGACGATTAAAATAGATTTATTTGTAGCAAAGAAATCAAGATGAGTATTTGAAAAAATTCTTACAGTAACGGTGATAATTCTTTGTGCATATTTTTTACAAAAAAAATTATAGAACATCCCTAAAAATGCGCCTCTGCAAATTTATGCCTCTATAAAATTGCCAGTGTTAAGAATTACTCTCTCCAATTCCACAATAATAGAACCGTGTTGACAAAATACATCTCTGAATGAAAAAATTTCAATCACAGTCTTATCGCCCAATTTCACCGCAACGATTCTCGTTAGAATAACAAGGTTAGGTTCGGGTTAAGTTGGTCTTAACTAAATTTCAAAATCAATCATTCTGATTCCAGCCTGTCCGGAGTCCAAGCCAGAATGGATGGAACTCGCCGGTGGGGGTGCGGTATGCTATGCCCCGTCACGTCTAGGTAAACTCGTGCTACGTATCACTGGATTTCCTAGGGTCACTCAACAGTGTCATCAGAGTCAACAAGAGGACAGTCACCATCGCGAGACGAGACACTTATATCTCGGCTTTCACCACCCGTGGGATAGAGACTTGTGGAAAAGTTGGATTAAACAGGTAAGTCAAACACCAGGACAATCCCAGTTGCAATAGGCAAACTTCCTTTTTATGTTGATCACGCTCTCTGGCTTTATATTTTCTTTTTTCTCTCTCTCTTTCGTTCTTTTTTGCGGTTCGAGGAAAAAATTGTATCCGTTGAAACGGAGCCGGAAGGTGGAACAGATTAGGGGTGGGAATAATTTCCTTAGAATTTCCGTCGATTTTTGTAGTATATTATAATTATATATAGTATTGTATATTATAATTTTTATATTATGTGGTATAGTATTTTATATTATATACTATGGTATTTTATAGTATATAGTATATTCTAAATTGATTAAAATAGACTCGATGATTAGTTATAAATTATAGATTTACCGATTTGTTTATGGATTCTATGTTTCTGGGTTGATTATGCATTAATCTTTGTATTTAATTAAAAAATTGAGAGAGAATTGTTTTGATATTGATTTAAAACTTAGAAAAGAGCGTTTTATGGAATTGTATAGGCAATAAAAAAATAATTCTGTGCGAAAAAAAAAATGGAATCAGTTGCAAAGAATCATCTTTAGTTTTTTAGTTTTAAGTTTCAAAATTTCTTTAGTTCTAAATTCTTTAGTTCTTTAGTTTTTTAGTTTTAAATTTCACACGTTCTTTAGTTCTAAGTTCTTTAGTTTTTTAGTTTTTTAGTTTTAAATTTCACAAAATATTAACCAAAGCGATAGAGTATGCTTCTATCTTAACAAAAATCTAAAGGAAAGTTATACAAACTTTTTTTATCAAGCCAGAAAATGAAATAGCTTCGCGAGAGGCTAGATGCCATCATTTAAATTAGAGAAATACACATTCTTTTTCGAAATTAAATTTTTTAGGAACTTCAGGTTGGTGATTATTGCGTGAGACAGTGGAAGAAACGCGTAGCGAAGATAGAAACATTAATTAGCTCCTGGACAGTATATCAGTGTTAGTTAATGTCCGTCCATTAGACTCTCCGCCGCGAAGATGTTTGACCAAAATCGCGCAAGAGTTTAATCGTCCGACTCGTTTCACCGAATCGCGAACGAAGGTGGATTAAACGAGTTGCCAATTTCAATTAAGGGCACGATTACAAAGGAACCGGTGCAAAGAAAAGCCATTCGGCCACGGTCAATTTAATTTCCAATCTAATTTTTAACGCTCGCTTTCTCGAGAGAATATTCTCTTCCCTTCTTCGAGATCTGGAACAGAATGAAGCGGAACGAAACAGAATTGAACTACGTTTGTAAATTTTGAATAAATATTTATACCGGTTCGTTCATTCGCGGTGAAAGTTTTTTATTTGTTCGAAGAAACTCGATGGAATACGTGAAGTTTAGACTCGAGAAGAAAGATTTTAAGGTTGAACGCGGGAATCGTTTCATTTTAAGAATCTTTTAAACAGGGTGTCCATTTTACATTCTTTTTTTTTTTAATTAAATGATTACTGCGTTGATAAAAATAATTCCATTTAAAAAAAATTAATTTAGTGTTCTTCTTTCCACGCGTCAATCTAGAAAAAAAAAAAAGAAAAAAAAAAGCTAGTGACATTAAATTATGTCCACCTCGAAATTTGATTCTTTTGTAAAATATCTGTCCGTTATCAAAAATTTCAAAAATATTCCCGAGAATCCGTTTAACCCATTCGCATCGTGCAGAAAACTGGAAAATTGGTTCTTATCAGCAAAACTTTTCTTTATTCTACAAAAATAAAAATGTTTCAAAAAACATTCATCTACGCTCTGGCTTCGCACATCTCTGATTTTCAAACAGCAATGATAAAATTCCCAATTTGCCTTGGAATCCATTGGGCCATAAATTCAAGAGCCTAAAAACAGCGCTGATATAACGTTGTGTCAAATTTCCAGATAATGGCAATAATATAGTGGAAAGTAAGGGTTAAAACTTGAACAATCTTAGCAATGGCGTTCGACGATCATCGGCCTCTATACTTTTGTCCCGGATGTAGCCCGACTAAATGGTAGCGCAAGGGGTTAACGCCGCGTCAAATCCAAAGCGTTGAAATATACGTGTTTTTGCTAATTTTCAATCTTACAAATTAAAAATTACAGTTAAAGTTAAAATGAAACTTTACGAGTATAGTGTATCAATATAGGAGGACCGCGCGCGCTATTAGAAACAAGCGAAGTAC